>JASAND010010571.1:0-78383 GCA_030248195.1 Trissonchulus latispiculum | reverse complement strand
TCGTTGCGCCTCGGCGCAGCAGGTCTACTATAATCGGTTTTAAGGGGCATTATACACGTACGCAATGCTATTCATAGCTTCATCTATAAAATACACATGCCATATGTCTTGAAATTCTATGACACGGGTTTATGCAAATTAAGTTTTTGCAAAAAGAATAGTTAGGAAGGGTGTGTCTATGCTGCTTTGTATCCAGACATAGGCTGTCACGTAGACAGGGAATGTGACGTTGAGTAGTTCGAAACACACGATTAGAAAGGTTCCAGTAGAAACTTTATTTGAATCTGTCAGTCTCTGGCAAATTATTTTTAGTTTTAGCTTTATAAGTTCCATGATTATTGCATAACTCTATTTAGTACAATATGGTTTGCAGTTTATTTTCGCAACCAAGGCAAACGTTGAAAGTAATTGAATAATTTAATTCAACTCACTACGTAATGAAAACTCAAATTTTTAAAGCACTCCGTGTTTTTATACAAGTATATACTCATATTAGACCCTGCAAAATTTCGCAGACGGATAAATTATTGGTTTTGTAACTAATTTCTGCATAAATTTAGAAAATGCTACAGCTATACTATTAAACGCATTTCAAGAAAACCTAGAGCAAACATATATATGTCATAGTTATTCTTTTCAAAGTGGTTATGGAACATGGACGCCAAAAATTAGGCGTTCTCAGGCAAAATCGAAAATTTTTTGCAACTTTTGGAATTTTCTGGAAAATCGGGTCACCGGGTCAAGCCTAAGTGACCCGGTTCCATCACTGCTATATATGCTTTGTGTGAACTTTCACTAATCGATAACGTATGCGGAGGATTCGAGAAACAAATAACGCCACGGCGTATTTTTAAATTTCAGAGTATTGTAGAGTATAGGATAAACGCGTGAGCTAAGCCTAAGTATACGGTAGATAAGTTCTAACCCAAATTGAAATGTTTCATGAACAATCAATGTAAAATTATCGTTAGCTAATTTCATAGCTCAAATATGAATCATAATGATGATCCAGTCAAAAATGGCGGATCAAGTTCAGTTGGAGTATTGTTGGTCCTGTGGGTAGTCGGTGGGTAGTGTAGGAGATTCTCTGCCATTTTGTGAGCATCATTTTTAGTTGTATTTTATGACTTGGCCGAGTTCGTTTTTGGAAACTGTTGGTGATTTATTTTGATATGCAAGTAAATAATCTTTTAGTCTAGGGACTTTTCTTTCATTCCGAGCGAGCGAATATCTAACCCTATTCAGTAGACAACCACAAAATCACTATTACTTTCTGGACATCGCACACCTTTGACAACAACCTGCAACTGGACGGTCAGTCAATCGTGAATCTAGCACCAGGGTTTTATTCCCTACAGTATTTATTTACTTATAACTCATTGAAACTTCTGCAATGGATGTGTTTGGTTTCTTCTAAAAGCCAAACGCCTATCGTCATCACATTTTGTTACTTCTAAAAAATAAACATACTAGGCCCTGTGTTGAAGATAGGATAGGATAGGATAAGATAGGAGAAATATCAGAGCATAGCAATGTCGCACATGCATTTCATACAACAACACCGGGGTAGTGTTTGAGGCCGGCCGGTCTAAGCCGGCCGGCGGCCGGCCGCCGGCCGACGACTTTTGCTCGCCGGCCGGCCGCCGGCTACCGGCCGGCCGGCCGGCCGGCGGCCGGTGAGGCCGGCCGGCTAACGGCCGACCGGCCGGCCGGCCGGCCGCCGGCTGGGATACAAATCTCCAATCAGAAATTTACAAAATAGAGAAACTAACCGTAAAATGAACTCCAAATCTAGTTATCTAGTTATCTAGCTAATTTTCTATGCTATGCTGTGCTATTTTTCTAAGATAACATTCGAAAATAAATATCTTACAAGTTATAAAACTGCACTGCAAATTGCTTTAGGCCGGTAGCCGGCCGGCCGGCCGGCTACCGGCCGGCCTACGGGCTCACCGGCCGCCGGCCGGCCGGCCGATGGGCTTGGCCGGGCCGGCCGGCGATCGGCCGGCCGGTGAAACCCCGGCCGGCCTCAAACACTACACCGGGGAAGATATTCCACTCCAGCGGTTTAAAAATTTCTGTAATTTCTGCTGGAGTCTATAGCACTTTTCTTGAGAATGTTTATATGCTCGCAGCAGGACCATATTTGCGGCAAATATGGTAAAAGCAAGCTCATTTTGCACAAATCGCTTGCTTGTTACCTTTCTATTTATCTGTACAGTACACATTATATATATAGAACATGTATATATATATATATATATATATATATATGTGTGTGTGTGTAAATACGCACATCCTGCAAAGTTACCTAATGATCTCACCAAGTCACCAGTGCCTATCACATGCACATGTCATGCGTTATTTATAATCCTGCTTTGGTTCGTTTGCGTTAATATAATATTTATAAAAATACCTTATTTATAATAGGATTTAGGAAATAAGTCTGTTTCGAGTATATAACCGTTTTACTAAATGTTTAAAGTTTAATTGGCACTGCACTTGATTTTCTGAACAACCACGTATACAGCACAGCTTTTTTCAAGTTGGTTAAATTGCATAAAGTTTAAATACAGTTGATCATAAGTGCATTTAATGATCATAATTGTAATTTGTCGTCAAAGTATCATTATCATCACAACGCCAATATGAGCCTCGTTATAGGGCAGGCTCATATGGTTCGCGGTTGCAGCTTGTCTTCATTCTTTTACAACCCCACTCCACTCATATGTATTTTACAGGGTGGATCTTGTCTTCTGCTATTGTACAACCTGCCTCCTGGGGACTCATATGTATTTTACATGCGACGAAGGAGCATTTTTGTTATCTTGTATATATATACTGTTATAATACAGACCAGGAATTCAATCAACTTAAGGACGGGGGTCGCCGGGTACCAAATTTTATAGTCACCGATTTCGCTAATTTTTATGTATACCCCCATATGTGTCCAAAAACAAGACAAATTTTTAGAATCCAGGGTCAATCCAGTTAAGAGATATTGCAGTTCAAATCCCTACAATTTAGTATCTACGCCACTATGCCTCGCATAAGGGCTTCGAAGACGTGTACGTACACATAGAATGACAAGAGACTACGGTATGGTCAATACATCAAATTGAAGCCTCTATCTTGGGCTATTTATTGTTGTGCAAATGACCATGATACGCCAAGCAACCAGCGGTGAGAAACGGCGTTTGAACGGTTTGATCAAGCTCCTTCCTTTCTTTCTCATACTTTCTTTCTCAACTTTCTCATACTGCTTTGTAGAGGCTTGACGCAAGAAGATAAAATGTTCAGGACATCGAGAGCTTCAATTTGATGTAAAATTTGGCTATATTTCAAAAATTTGAAAATTTGCCATATTTTGACTATAGGCCCCCGTATCGCACTGCGGCATGCATCCACAGTTAAACACCAGCAATTGCAGTGAAATTTAGCATACACCTTCCTTTCAAATGTTGAAACTGGCATACCGACTTTGGTTGGAATAGCTCGGCTTTCACCCGACTTATGGACCATTATATCCAAAAAATTGAGAAAAGGACGAATTTTGAGTCAAAACGCCAACGCGGTAACCAAAACTGTGAACTACTCAGAAGTAGCAGCATGGATTTTGTGTATGCAAATTGAACCGCTATTTGTGTACTGTGTTAATATCTATTCGTGAAATCTGTGCAGTAAACGGTTAGTTCAGGCCACGACGAAACATTTCTTTGGTGACGTTTTTGTAAGTCAAATTTGTGCAAAAACCGACTTCACTCAACTTCGAAAATTTCTAGGAATTCGTTGAGCTATTAACGCAAAAACTCCTCATATAGATATTAACACGCTACCTAGTCCAGATTAACATTTTGCCAAGTTATAGCGCGTTTGCTCTTGCACAGCGCTCAAACTTTTGGTTACTTTTCATAACTTTTTCGTTTTCCTATGTTTAACACATGTCGGGGTCACCTTTGGAGGACTATTGTGAAAGATAGGGAAAGTTTTGCAACAAACGCAACTGTCTTGTTTTGGGGACCTATGGGGACTACAAAATATGTGAAAATGAAAAAAAATCGGAGATGGTCGAAAATTCGCGACCCCCCCCCCCTTAAGGGGGGCGACTAAAATGGGAGTGCCCAAGTTTGTTGGATTTTTTTGCAGGCATGTAAAGCACGTTCGTGGGCGAAACGCTAGGAAGTCTCTGATTCCTAACTGGCTCCTATCGTCCTCAACGCCTATGAAAACCTGACCGGCCCCCCGATTTTGGTGACACCCAGCATAAAGGCTTCAAAATTTCTCATGGCTGATTGGATCGATGAGAACATCTACGGTTTGGTACAATGTGAGATAACATATTGGCAAGAGTTCATAATTCTATTATATATTAGAAGAAGAGTAAGCCACTAGAGGGCTCCTCTTCTTGGCATTGCGTAACGGTGCTCCGACCACAATACGCGAATGTTCCCCCGTTTGGTGGGGGGGTCGACAGGCATACCCCCTCCCCGTTTGGTGGGGGGGTAGCAAAAAGTGGTCCCCGTTTGGTGGGGGGGTAGCCAAAAGAGGTCCCCGTTTGGTGGGGGGGTAGGCAGAAAAGGGTCCCCGTTTGGGGGGGGGTCGTCAAGACAGGCAGAGATTGGCTGAATCTGATTGGCTGTTAGCGACCCCCCCCCCCAAACGGGGACCCCTTTTGCATACCCCCACCAAACGGGGACCTCTTTTGGCTACCCCCCACCAAACGGGGACCTCTTTTGGCTACCCCCCCACCAAACGGGGACCTATTTTGAATAGAACAAAAACTACCGTAATCCTCTGCTATACCCCCCCACCAAACGGGGAGGGGGTCTCTGCAATCTGACTGGCTGTTGGCTACCCCCCCACCAAACGGGGACCTCTTTTCTGCTACCCCCCCACCAAACGGAGGGGGGGTATGCTTTGTCGAAGGGAGCTACCCCCCCACCAAACGGGGGAACATTCGCGTATTGTGGTCGGAGCACCGTTACGCAATGCCAAGAAGAGGAGCCCTCTAGTGGCTTACTCTTCTTCTATAATATAAGGGAAATTATTATGGACTCTTGATATTGGGTAACATGTGCATGGCATTAGCTTTGCTGTAACCCCAATGTTTAGAGATCATTGCTGTCAGTCTTAAACTTGAAGAACCGTCGAAAATTTCGGTCGCCGAATCAAATAATTTAAATCTCGCAAGACCGCGGAAGCTAAAATTTGGTGTGAACATACACCCCTTAGGTCTACAAAATTGTGTCAAATATGAAGGAATTCTGTAAAGGCATGTCAGTTTCTGGTTGTCCGTTTGTTCGCTCACATACTGGTTCATACTGTTCATACTGTAGGGAATAAAACCCTGGTGCTAGATTCACGATTGACTGACCGTCTATTTGCAGGTTGTTGTCAAAGGTGTGCGATGTCCAGAAAGCAATAAAGTGATTTTTGGTTGTCTACTGATTAAGGCTAGATGTTCGCTTGCTCAGAATATGTGAAAAATCCCTAGACTAAAAGATTATTTACTCGCATGACAAATAAATCACAAACAGTTTCCAAAAGAACTCGGCTCGAATCACAAAATACAACTAGAAATAGCACTCACAAAATGGCAGAGGACCACCTACGCTACCCACCGACTACCCACGAGCCTAACAATACTCCAACTGACTTTGATCCGCCATCTTGAACTGGATCTAGAGCTGGGGCCGGTTCCAATTTTCGAAACCGGTTCCGGTTCCGGTTCTAGGGTACCGGTTCCGGTTCCGGTTCCGGTTCCGGTTCTAGCTTCCGGTTCCCGGTTCCAAGTACAAAATTTGTAGTGATAATTTTCTTTGTTATTTAACGTTTGTTGTAGGCCCCTATAGGGCTTATACAATCAAAATGAAGAAGCAATAGTATAAATCAATTGGATTAAACATATCAAGCAACTGGACAACAGTTTTTCTTAATGTTTTGAATTAATATTGTTTTGTTACTGTAGAACATTTTTGGACATCTTGTAACCTACCATACCCTACATTGAAACTTTTAATATTTACTTTTGCCATAGGATACAAAATTGTTTCGACAGTTGACTGTTCAATGGTACTGTGTATCAAAATGTTTATGATACCTGTATGGTATAACCTGAAATTGTGGATTTAAAAAAATGAACAAACAGTATACCAACAGCGCCTACCAACTCAAAGAAATCTTAAAAGCAGGCAAACATTTCAAAAAATTATAAGAATTGCTGAAAGCTTAGTTTTAAATTTCTTTTAAAAACTACAGCCGCTTCCGAAGGATGTTTTCAGAAATTTTAAATGTGGTTAAGATATTTGAAAGAAAGGAAATATTAAAATTTAATTTAGTGCTCTTTCACACAGACACACCTCTATTTAGGCATTTAGTTCCTAACAACAGATTAGTTATGCCGACGTCTCTTTCTATTTATGCACCTTCACTTACGAATTTTGTGCCAGAAGCCGAAGTTCCGGAAAAATAGGAAAAGGGGTACTAACAGTTTTCAAATGTTTCTGCTCCTGCAAAATTTAAATTGTTCTTCGGAGATAATGTTGACTCCAGCTTATATCCAAAGAATATATAATTGAAGGCGGTTTAAAAGAAGCTGCGTTTTGGAAGCAAAAGTAACGAAATTAATTAAAATAAAACTATTACAGACTTATATTCGAATGTTCTCACCAAAACTTACAACTTTGCTCATCAAAGTATTGTTCAGTTCCTTGCGGTTTAAGTGATGATAAGGAAAATCATATTTCACAGCTTGTTTGATTTTGGTTTGGTTTGGTTTTCGAGTTTGGTCTCTCTGCTTTGCAGCATCTCTGCCTAAGCTCAGCAACGAAGATACGAAATTTTGAACATGGCGGCTAGATTCTTATGAACACGGATTCCTCTCAACTCATTCCAGCAATTAAAAAGCGTCTTTACGCACACATTTTTGAGAAAACTGTTCAGAGAAATTTTTAAGTTTTGTGTTTGGTAAATTTTGTTCGGGAGAAATATAAGCCTCCAAGCTTGAAGCTTTTGGCGAAATTCGGACAAAGTTTACATTTTCTCAAAACATTGAGCTTTTTTGTTCATTAAGCAATTTCAGAACAAATAGCCCTCGGTAAGCGCTTTTTGTAGCGTAAGCTGTGATCGGTTTTCCGTAGCTTCCCATACGTCGAGAAATCAATCCGTTTAAAACTTGTTTTCGTGTTATCGCATGTCCAAGTCGGACATTTGATGTGACACTGCCGTACTCTGCAAACTTGTAGTAACTTTAAAATTATTAAATTTAAGCAAGCTTTAACATGATTTAAAAATTATCGTTGAAGTCCCAAAAATTGAATAAATTACTGTCGTTCAAAGTTTGCTGCACGTAACTACCATCAATATCAATACATTTTAGTCATTCTAGATTCAGTTTGGCTTGAGTCGAAATCCTGCAACCAATACAAAAATCTTCCGTATTAATATTGAAGCAATTAACTAAGTGAGAATAAACAAATATTTAGAATATTCGTTCATCGAGCTATTCGTTAACTATTCTTGAAATGTAAACAACTATTCGAATATTGGTATATAGCAATCGCCGAATTCGAATTATAAAATTCGCTAATTCTGATTCTACATTCGTGCCAACGCAGTTCCAGCTTCAGCTTCAGAGACAACAGACTCATGAATCAGAATCCAATGCTGCTGGCCCAAAATCCAACTATTCAAAATTTGATATTTTGGAAAAATTTTAGTTCAAGCTCAATTTTTGATCCTGGAACCGGCCGGTTCCAAATTCTACCGGTTCCGGTTCCGGTTCCGGTTCTAAAAATCCTTCCGGTTCGGTTCCGGTTCCGGTTCCGGTTCCGGTTCCAACCGGTTCTAGTGGAACCGGCCCCAGCTCTAACTGGATCATCATTATGAGTCATATTTGAGCTATGAAATTAGCTAACAATAGTTTTACATTGATTATTCATGAAATATTTCAATTTGGGTTGAAACTTATCTACCGTATACTTAGGCTTAGCTCACGCATATATCCTATACTCTACAATACCTTTCCGTTTGTCCGTTTCAGTTATTGATTCAGTTTTCCGTTTGTCCGGTTGTCTGTTCGTCCGTAAAGGATGTCCGTTTAGACTTCAACACTGCCCTATTTTTCCGGTTGTCCGGAAGCAACAAGTATGAATCAGTGTAAAAAAGCAAATCAGACAAACGGAGAAGCGGAAAGTTAGGTATGAACTGATCTGAGTTCCGCAAAACGGACAAACGGAAATTCGGACAAACAAACAAACGGACAAAAGGAAAATAGGCAGGAACGCTTTTTGTTTTACACCTCTTTAAACATGAAAAAATGTCAATTTTGAACTAGCTCAAAAAGTATCTCAAGTTGTTCAAGCACGACAACGCTCACAGATTTGGGTCAAATTATACTGATTTGTAGCCTTAACCCCGGTTTATACTTCAAGTGCTCGTACGGTTCATACTTTAAATTAAGGTAGAGGCTTGTTAGGTGTAGACCAAGTAACATATTAACGAATAAATTTGACCCAAACCAACCGAATAGTGAGAGAATAGCCCATGACACCTCAAACATCGGAACACGATATTTGATTCCTTTGACATCGGAAAGTGAAAGCATTCCTTCCTTCCCCAATTACAAAAGCGCAGTTTTTATCTCGGACTCAGCGCACCGGACCGGTTGGCCCAAATCATAAAAACCCCAATAGAAACCCAAACCCGGTGCGGCCCGATTTCCGGAACTTTCGATTCAGCTTTTGTTAGCGTTAGCGATCAAGCACACTTTGATCGCGAATAATTGAAATAATAAACCTAACAAATGGCTAATAAGTCATAGATAAATTGACAAATGGAATTCTTTATTAATTATATTCAAAGTAAAATTTTACTGACGCAAAAATATCACAACATTCCTACGGCAACAAGCAGAATACAATAAAAATATATAGAAATCTGGGACATTGAATCTGTTAATAAATAAATGTTCAAGCTAATTTTACGAAATTGCATGCTTGTTTACAAAACGTTGCATTATTTTCAGACATATACGAACAATAAAAACAACACAACTACGTCATCTTCCAGCTTCTTTGCACGCAAGTTAAGTTATCCTCAACAGAAACTGATCTCATTCAAGGTCAAAAAGGAAATCACAGGTTCAGGCATGAGTCAACATTTGGCAGGGGCGGAGGATGCTCGGATAATCGTATCCAAGGTTTAGTACCCATTTAAGTATTAATCAGTTTTTAATTTGGGTTTGTTAACAAATTCTTCTCCGTAGATAAAGATGGTAGTCAGCAGAGCAATAGCACAAAGGAACCAGAATACCGTGAAAAACAGTTCTAAAAATGTAAATCATAAATAGTTGAGAACATCGTGCACAAAAACCTTGGGCATGGTGCAATGGACAAAATTCTCAGTGGCTTCTGGTTTGGTTAGTCTGTGATTATTCAGCTAGTTGAGCTATGTGACAGAATTGAAAGAAAGAAACAAGAATGTAGCTACAAGTAAAGAGACGTTTTTACACAGGCTGGTCAAAAACAATATCCACCAAGATACAACATATGTAGCAACACTGAAACGAACCATTTGAAAATACAAGGCACATAACCCACATTGAGAAAGCAACCAAAAACGCAATTGGAACCTGAAACAAAAATCATATGTAAATCACTGTATATTGCTGAGTTTAGGGGAGTCCATTTTTCATATGGCACGCGACTTTCTCCAATTCCGAACATTTTCACATGGCAAACATTACTGTCAGAGAGGGATATTTTAACGAGTTTTACAAATTAAAGTAGTTTCTCTTGCCTGGCTTTTTTACCTAGGCAACAATTTCTGGGGGGCGGTCCCCCCCCAGGTCTGCTGCGGGGGGCACGGATTTCCCGGAGGCGGGGGGGGAAGCAGAAAATTTTTTCAAAAATGCTTTAAAAAAAGCTATTTTCTTGCTGCTGAGCTAAAAAATTAACTATATTTAATCTATATTTAAGCTTAAAATAGCTAAAAAATGCTTAAAAATGCCTAAAAATCCGTTGAAGCCGGAAATTTTTTCAAAATTTACCCTCAAAACCCTATTTTTCCGGACACTTTAGAGTTCTGAGGGGAAGGGCCGAATCCTGGGGGGCTGCCCAAGTCTGGGGAGGGGACAGATTTCTGGGGGCGGCGCGCCCCCACCGCCCGCCCCCCCCCTGTAGGAAAAAGTCAGTTGCGCTTGCGGAGTAATTTTATCTCGAATTTGAGGTCTGCATAAACATAAAAAACGGCAGAAGTGGTTTATCTTGAACCAAAAATTCTCGATGAAAAGTTATAAATCAGTATACTTTTGTATTTACAATGAAGCTATGATCATGAACTGCGGAACCATAGACGTAGAAGGAAAAATAATGATAGCGCTGTCAGGTTGCTCACTTTACTCCAATCTAAATCCTGAGGCGCTTTAGACATTTCGCAAAACGGTGATTTTTCAAATTTTCGAAATATGCCAATTTTATATCAATCGAAAGATGCCCGTACTAGGGATGGGCGCGGTAGCAAATATTCGTTACCGCATACCGCGCTTTTTAGTGCGGTTACCGCGCGGTTAACCGCGGTTATTACCGCTTATTTTTGGCGGTAACCGCGGTTAAATCAAAACGCGGTTACCGCAGTCAAAGTAATTAATTCCGGCTCAAAACTTGTATCTTCCACATTTTTTCAGTATACTGCTTTTAAAATAAAAACATATCAGCGGCTACAGTAGTTTTCGTGTCGTTGGATCACCGTTTTGCTATTTTTTGCTCGCAGTTTTATTTTATTTCCTAATGGAACGGAACAAAATTACATATAAGCTGGGAAATTATCAGAACTTTTGGTGAGGGGTTTATTTCTTGCTGAACTAAAAGTAAAATCCGTCATTCATATCGTCTCTTTAATGTTTTCTGTCTGTGCATGTGGCAAATTCTGGTTCCGGAAAAATCATTCTTAGAGATTCACCGATCTATTTTTTAAGAATCAAACTACGATATAACTTATGAAGGCCTTTACAGAATACCTGACTTGACCGGTGAACTACCGTATTATGCCAAACAGTGGCCCAACCAACAAAACTCCCACGGGCGTTTTTGGGGGGGGGGCGGGTGACTGCTTTTTTAATTTTTTAGTGCTCGCGATCATGGGCATTAAAACCACAAGTTTGTAAAGATAGTAGCGACTGGTCAAGCTATTGGATGCACTTTGGATAGATTTCCGGGAGAAGCTGACACTTGCCTGCCAGGCAGCTTGTTCCGTAAGAACTTACCAAATTTATCGAAAATTAACAATACAGCAATTATAAGCGGATATTGAAAACATCGCCCATGGGCGTTTTTTCGGGTGGGCGCTTTTTAAGATGTCAAAAAATCCTAAATTGGCTATTCCTGAAAAACGCCCTTGGGCCACTCCTTAGCATAATACGGTGCATAGAAGTCAATCGGACAAGTTTTCAAAATCCCTCTTGGATTTAAAATTTAAACTTAATAAATTACAAAAGTTTGATTAGTTTAATCATTTTACAACTAACAATTTCCGACAGGGTACAATATAAAAATAGTGAATGAAATAGTAAAATTAAAACCCTGTGGCTGGGTTAGTGACTGCAAAGGCTGTGTTCGACTCAGCGGCTCAGCGCTAACAATGCTAACGATGTTGTAACTGCAAGTGTAGGTATGCATATCAAGTCTGGCACAGTAGCTGCCAAAGCCACAAAGCTGCAAGAAGTGCCAGAATTTTGCAAAAATTCCGGACAAATATAAAATATTGAGAAATTGTTGAGAAAATCGTATAGAAAATAAGGTAAATTTGCGTTTTTCAAGCGAAAAACCTAAGAGCGGTTTTCCCGCGGTTATCAGAATCGGCGGTAAGCGCAATAACCGCGCGGTTTTTGCTTCCTTGCCGCATACCGCAGGTCTGCGGTTACCACCGCGGTAACCGCGGTACAACCGCACCGCTGCCCATCCCTAGCCCGTACATGTCCGCTTGATGCAGCACCCTATTTCTCGCTCATATTATAGTTGCACTGAATTAACAGCCCATACATAATTTACTGAGAACTGTAAGAAACAATTGAAAATTTAGACTAGATATCACGAAATATGTGGCTAAGTTATGTATGAAAATGAATGAAATCCTGGTCTAAAATTTTTCATGAAGGACCCACCCCATAAGCTATCATCTTCATTCAGAGCAATGACGAATGGCACATGACAATGGCATCCTACATGAATAGGTAGCTAACTTTCCCCAAAATTTACACATTAAACAATAAAATCTCAATTCATTCATAAACATACAAGGGTTCATTCACGATGCAGCCGTCAAAAGTTAGAAGCAGTCAAAGTCGTAAAAAGCATAAATTTTTGCTAAACTTTCATTGCAGAAAAGCAACTAGTTCTACGTGGAATACTTGATTCTGATACGGAATATACTGTACGTTATTTTAATGTACAGAAGCTCCCCTATCACCTGGTGAAATACTGAACTGGTGATCACCTGCTTTTCCGCTGTCAAACTACAGCCGGCGCTGGTTTTGTTGGAAAGCAGCGCTCGAAGAGGTCCCAAAATTTTCAGAATATTTATTGTCGGCGGAAAGCTATAGAAACTTTATAATTATCGCTAGCGAGGAAATTATGGATTTTGGGCCAAAGCGATCCCTCCTAACTGACAGGCTATAACAGATAAATAGAAGATAGCAAAATCTTACCGCAGCAAACCTCCAATCTTTGTCAGGACGCAATACCGGAAGCTCACCGTCCTCATTTTCTACCACAAAATTGCCAAGAAAAAGATCAATTGCATCCTACAACAAAATGAAGTAAAGTAATCAAGACTCCAACTACATAGAGCCCTCTTACATGTCAACTATTTATCTGCTCTTTAACAATACGAAGGAGAAAGATACATCTTCGAAGAAAGATACAGCTTCGAAACACATAGGGGAGGGGAGAGACTTCTAAAAGCTATTCAAGTTAAGTGAATCATTACAGTCAGCCAGACTGTGGGTGAAATTGAGCTGCCCTTGTTCCACCTTCGCTTACGATAATGAATAAGTACAATTAGTACCAGGTTATCTGCATTGGCGGGCGTTGAGTAACGTCGACGCGTCTGCGTCAATGACAGACATTTTTTCACAGTCAAATTATGAGTATCTCTCAGCAGTCAGAAATTCAAAACAAGTTTAATATTAACAGGCGTGTAATAATCCCTGCTATCATGTACAGACCTGTCTGTATCCATCGGCAAAATTATTGCGATAGTATCTAATGGATGCATTTAGTCCATCACGAAGAAGGCCCAATCTGGTGCGATGTCCAGTCCTAAAGGAACAAAGAGGGACATGTACGATTCAGTTTCTAAGGCTATATGTCCACTAAATACGTGTCACTACAGTTTGGATTGGCATTAAAAATTAAGCTTGACTTAACTTATTGTGCATGAGTAGCTCAATCAGATAAGCGTTACTGAAGCTGTTGACTTCGATTCCCACTTCAAGCCTGACTTATTGGAGTGTTCAACAATGCTGTAGCAACAACTGTTTCGTCAATTGTTTTAATAATTGCATAGATCTGGCTTTCTCCTAGGCAAAAATTTCTGGGGGGTGGGAAGTCTGGGGGGCGCCCCCCCCCAGGTCGGGGGGGGGCTGCACGGATTTCTGGGGGGGGGGGGGGAAGAAAATTTTTTAAAAAATGCTTAAAAAATAGCTATGTTTTGCACTAAGCTAAAATATGAACTATTTTTAACCTCAATTTAAGCTTAAAATAGCTAAAAATGCTTAAAAATGTGTAAAAATTCGGCGAAGCCGGAAAAATTTTTCAAAATTTACCCTCAAAACCCTATTTTTCCGGGCACTTTAAAGTTCTTGGGGGGAAGGCCCGAATCCTGGGGGGGGCGACCCAAGTCGGGGGGGGGGGACAAAATTCAGGGGGGGGGGGCCCACCCCCCCCCCCCACCCCCCCCCCCTGTAGGAAAAAGCCAGGATTTGACGCTAAACAAGTTGTGTAACTGGAAATTAGAAAATAACTAATACATAAATAAAGTTGTACGTATACCGTGTGAAGTCAGTTTTCAGTGCACCAGTGCCAGCATACTGAACGCTGCAAGTGTCTGCATTATCGGCCCACACTAAATAAAAATAATTAATTCAGCAAAAACCCAGCAATAGAACATTACAAGGTTCTGGGCTCATTGTGCTCCTCCCAATACGTGGGTGCCTCGTTTGATACTAAATATTGCTCTGAAAACTAGCAGAGAAACTTTCAAATAATTTTCAGGTTTCGCCAGAGATTTCTACCTAATCTTTACCATTTTTGACCACTAAATTTGTTATTTTAAACACTATAGCGTTTCCAGGATGCTACGCGAAGTAAATTTTCAACATATTTAAAAGCTCCCTCCTCCGCCAAGAATGTCTTGCCCCTTACCCCAGGAAAATCACTATAATGCGTTCAGCAAATGCTGCCTATTCAAATCTTCGCAAAGTGAACTGTGAAGAAAGAGATCGTTACTGACTGATAGAGACGTCAGTTTGGTCGACACAAAAACAACGACTAGAAATTACATTATAGTAGGGCTGGGCGCGGAAAAAAGGACTGGAAAAAAAGGTTTTTTCCATTTTCTTCCGATGGGGTGGAAAAAATTCAAAAATATTCCTAGTGTTATTTTAACGATTTTAGCGAAATTTAATGTTTTCTGAACTTTTTCGGCGATTATTTACAACCTTTTGCGTGGGTCATAGTAGGTGGGGGTATGCTAAATCTGACCAAATTGTAGTGTTGTTTCAGTAGCCGATTTTAGTTTCAGTTTCAGTTTCAGTCGGTGGTTCGAAATAATTTCAGTTTCAGTTTCAGTAGTCGTACCAAAATAGTTTCAGTTTCAGCTTAAGTTTCAGTCGGTAACGTAAAATAATTTCAGTTTCAGATTTAGTTTCAGTCGGAGTTTCAGTTTCAGTTCGGTTTAAAAACAACGGTTTCCAGCTCTCTGAGTTAATATAAAGCAAAATTTAATGTTTATTCAGTCTTTCTTACAACAATCTTAACAGAATCGAAGCTCAAAACCTTAAAAATGGCAAGATTTAAGGAAAGACTGAAACTAGTTTCAGTCCGAGTTTCAGTCTTTTACCCAATATAGTTTCAGTTTCAGTTTCAGTCGGCTGCCTAAAAATGTTTCAGTTTCAGTTTCAGGTCTCTTCTCAAAACAGTTTCAGTTTCGGTTTCAGTTTCAGTGACTGAAACTGAAACCTGTACAAACTGAAACCTAGTTTCAGTTTCAGTTTCAGTGACTAAAACATCACTACCAAATTGTATTTGGGTTTTTTCGAAGCATCGGAAAAAATGGAAAAATATTCGAGACGTTCTGAAAGTTAATTTATGAGTTCAGAACATTAAGAAACTATCAAAAACACTGTTTAATGATATAATAAGACGATATTCATGAACTTGAGCTAATTCTGGAATTTAATATTTTTTGCCATGATTGCGTAACCCAGGTTGAGTTAACAATTTCATGTCTATATAACAGTGGAATGTTCAGCCGAAAACTGTTGAAACATCTGGTACTATTTACTTTACGAGGCGTGTTACCTACGGAAACCACAGACCAGGTCAGCAGAACCGTCAAGGTATACAGAAGTCACTTGTAGTTTACTCTACAGTATCGTCTGCTGAGGATTCCTGTAATCAATACTGGAAACCTTGTAAGCGCTTGTGTAAGTGCACTACCGGATAGGGCTATTAAATATCCTGAAAACTGCATCTATGCATGCAGAAACATGAAATAACGCAACTTTTAGCACATTGGTAAATTTTGGGGTGATCGGAAAAAAGGAAAAAAATGAAAAAAACCGGAATAAAGGTTTTTTCCGACAATCTTTTTTCCGGAAAAAACCAACCCTACATTATAGCAGCTCAAACAAGAAAATAAATTTTTAAAAAGACGTAAGTAAGTACGCACTGTTTTTGTACACAAATTCAAGCTCTGCGTGTTTTATAATAGCATCCTCCTTGTCCATAACATGAAGGTCCTGAAAAATTGGTAAAACAGAAAATAACTAACACAGAAGGACAGCATGTAGTCTTTCGTAAACAGAAACTCGCATTGACATTAAAAACGGTAGTCTTGACGGCGAAACGTTGAGACAAAGTTTCTTTAGAGAAAGAAACACTCTGCTTTGCAATTCAAATACCATTAGATGAGAATCAAAACACCAAACCCACCACTAATTGAGCCTCCAACGATTTACGTGCCAGTAAGCTCTGCACAACATTAGTCCTATCCAGGCAATCAATACAGTTTGTGCGAAAGACTCCCGACTGAAATTTTTGAGCAAATCCACCCTTTCGAACAGCAAAGTAACTGAAACATAATTCCTACAGAACGAAACGGAGAATATAGCAAAAAGGGAAGCAGATTATATCTGCTGTTGACAGCAGCTTGCATTATTTTGCAACCCCAGACTAGGAGGGCATATGTGAGGGAGGGGAACTGCTGCCATGCCTGCTTTGTTGACAAAGAAAAACGAAACAAATATTCAACTCTAAAATCCTAAATCTCGAAAAAACAAACAACTTAGCTTAACAGGTACACAAATGGTATGTTTATTCCCATCAGGTAATTATAAGAAAACAGACATAGATAAAGGCGTCAGTTACAGATCAGTTCCGCAACTGTAGCTAGCTGGGTTTGCTTCAGTGAGGGACGTCTGCCCCAGTCTTCCCTTTTCGCGTTCCCACCCCTACTTCTTTAGGCTCACCACGTCCCCACACACCTTGAGGTGTCCAGAATTTGTAAAATTGTAAACCCTTTTGCACAACGTTTTTGTCTAAAATTGCCTTCTCTGGTGCTAAACTGAATGTTTGAGCTCTCTACTTTAGTTGTAACATTATTATATGCAGAAAACAAGCTAATTAGTATATGTGTAGTTTTCGCGAGTTTAAATCACTTCAGATCCCCCACTTTTGACCTTCCCACCCTCACTAGTGGCGGCTCCCACCTTCACACTTTTGTCTAAAGTAAACCCAGTGAGGAGCTACTAACCGTTACGTACGCTCAATTGAGATGTAAGTGTTCAGCTATCTTCACTGAGTTTGATTGGTTTTTACAGTTCACAAGTACAAATTTCCTATATTCAGTATGACAATTCTCGGCACAGCTTGTGTTACCGGCCTGCAATATCTCTTTACGTGGATGTCATTCGTAACAACTCACCACCTAGCTGGAGTGAAGAGAAGCAGTAACCAGCAAACACTTGCACGATGCTGAGTAAAATAAATTACCTAAAGGCATCTAAATCAGGTTGGAGCTTTTCAATCAGAACACTAAGTCGAGCCCAGCCCATAAGCTTGCATTCTTTGTGGAAGTCAAAGGAAAAATATCTAAAGCACAAGTATAAACTGCAATGAGCTGAAATATCATGGAAATGCGCACGACATATTGCACGTAGATCCTGCTTGCACTAAAATTACGTCCTAAGTAATGACCAAAAATACTGCCCAAACTATACCAATTACATTCTTACTACTCACTTAACATTAGTGAGGCCAACATTAGAAATTACATTTTCCAGGGCATCACAAACCGTCTTTTCCCGACCTTTCCGATTTATCTAAAACCAAAACAATATTAAGTTAAATTTATTTGTGGTCTAATCCAAAAAATACATCTAAAAACAACTTGACCACGCGTAACATTTCAATTCAGTAACAACAGTCAACACTCCCCGAAGTCAACTGCAGTAGTGGCTTAAAAATCCTCACTGTGAAATGGGACTAACTGATAAAAATAGGTATGAGACAAAACGCACCAAATTAACTATAACCTGAGACCCATAGTTGTAAATCTGTGACTCCATGTGAGAACGAAAGGCTGAAAAGTGATCGTCTTGCTTGATCTTTGGCCAAGGCTGCCATCGCAAATTGGGTCTTTGACTCCAATACAAGGGAATGCTTCCACGCGTCTGAAATTCATAGCAAGATATGTACACAGAGTCATGATCATTAAATGAATAAATGAAAGCATAGGCAATTCTTCAGTATACCTGTCCACTGTGTATAACAATTTTCATCAAGAAAATAACGTGTGCGTAACTTCAATTTGAATATCAAAGAAAGCATTCATCAAACCTGAACAAAAGAGCACAGAAATTGCCCGTATTCCACAATTTGCTCCGTCTCTATGAAGTTAGCAACATGGCCGTCCGCATCAATTCCACGCGTATGAAAGCGGACACCGGCTCGGAAACAGCTCCTTCGAGATATCAAGGCTAATGTGAAGGAATGATTGTTAAGAGAACAGTTATGAATTCCGACAAATCCTTGAATGATAGGAAGGGTGTAATGAGGAAGCTAAAATTTGTATAAAAATTTTTTAACAAATTTTAAAACGTTAAATTTCACTCAACAAATTAGAAAATTTCAACCCCGGAAAAAATAGTCGTGTTGAAAAACTGCATTTTTAAAAATTGCAGCCGGTAGAATAGCAATTATATAACGACCATTCCTCGGACAATTGGCCTCTGTAGGGCCTTGATACTATTAGTTTAATGTGGCATGTGTAGCTCAAGAAATAATGGATTATTTGATTTCTGCAAATATGACAAGTTTTTGACAGCAAAATGATAAAGTTGGCTATATATCACGATTGGGAAAAGACAAATAGATTGATAATCAAGACGGAGACACCCAGAGTCAAACAAACCTTGATTCCCGTTGTATGTTGGTTGGTTTGATTTCCGGGTGTTTCCGTTTTACGTTTTCATTATCAATCTATTTGAATTTCATTGTATCCTATGAGATCCGTGGACTGGTAGCTGTTTTGATTGTATTTCTCTAACTGACTAGGAAAAGACAGAAAGTTGCTTCAAAAGGAAAAATGTAGAGCACAACGGATCTTCCGAATGAACGTAGTTATAACAACACAGCTGCCCAACTGTCAGAAATTGACAAACACTGCCCATGAACGCCAGGGTATATTTTACCGGGGGGCGGGGGCCGACCCCAGAAATTGACCCCCCCCCCCGAAATCGCCCCTCCCCGGGATTTTTGCTTCCACTCTCCCAGGGATATTTGTGGAATAGGCAAATTACCAGAAATTTTCCGGCGTCGTCGGAGATTTTTTGGTAAAATGGCTATTTTTAGCTTAAATTAGCATTCTTGAGTACTTTTTGCTTTTCTAATACCAATTTTTGGCTCATTTTTGCAAATCTCCACTCCCCCGAAAGCTTCTTCCCCCGACCGGGGGCCCCCCGGGAAAAATCTCGAAGAAATACAGTGCTGAACGCAAATGTAGCACTTTTGAAGCAGGATTGCGCAGAGGGTGTTAGAACGCTAACATACATAAGTTTTCGTAAAATTTCAACTTGGTTTGGGCCGTGAACTAGCAATATGACACTACAAGAAATCACAACCTTAAGCGATTTCTAAGATTTTGAAAAAATGCTGAAATTTGATTCAGACGAGGATCTATCTTTCTTCCCATCTGCCGAGGGTCTAGCCGTTTTTTACCGATCAGGGAGGGGACATGCAAATTGTAGTACACCCACTGTCTCTCCACGTTATCCTAACTGCTTAGAAAAAACTCAACACAAAATATTCAAACGTTTTAAAATACTGTTTCAACTGGAAACGTATTAGCTAACCTCAGGGTTCAAGGATAAGTCCCGCAAAACATGTCCGTTCCAAACAAATCTGGGATCTGCCTGAAAAATTCAATACTAAGGGTCAGTACAAGAGATGAAATGAATCACCAGGCACCGAACATCGCAAAATAGTTGGGCCTGCAGCAGGATTTAAACACACACGTTCGTGTAGTGCAAAAATACTTTAACCATGGACGCACCAAATGAGATTAGAACTAACTGTGGATTGGCTGAAGACAAAGTCCAATGGTTGAATGGGAAACAGGGTTTTTTGTGTAAAATACTGTGCATTTACACAAAAAAATAAATTTACACAGTGAAAAACTAATTTACACAACAAAATACACAGCCAAATTTTCGAAAATTTTTACAAAAAGTGCTCTGAAAAAATAGTTTTCAAGTCTTTAAGTTTTAAAAAAGCTCTAGCTTTTAACTGGGGGCTGCGCCCCCAGACCCCCGCCTGTTTCCAATGGTTTAGAATGGTTTTCTGCATTTCTGCATCAACATGGTTATGGGTGTTTTATTCTCCTAAGTCCTAATGCTTCTACTTATACAGTTGCGTATAATTTATTTTCGTACTGCATGCAAATATTCGTAAATAGTATTTAACTATACATTTTCTGAAGCTAGTATTATTCAATATGATTTCTTGTATATCTCTTGTGTATATAATAATAAAAGCAGTCAGAGCCTAAAAATAGTTGC
Organism: Trissonchulus latispiculum; assembly: GCA_030248195.1. Lineage (NCBI taxonomy): Eukaryota > Metazoa > Nematoda > Enoplea > Enoplida > Ironidae > Trissonchulus > Trissonchulus latispiculum. The sequence goes on along the minus strand of JASAND010010571.1, from coordinate 58,048 downwards.
CATACAACCCAAGAAATGCTCAATACGAAAGCTAAAGGAATACAACTTTTCAATGCCGTTTCTGCCGTTAACTTTAAAAAATTTCTCGACTTCTGGGGGGCTCTGCCCCCCCAGACCCCCCTCCGTTGTTTTGGGTACGTTTCTATTGTATATACTAGTGGTGTGTCTGTACTATATGGAGCCGTCCCCAGTAGCAGTTAAAGCATCGAACCTTAGTACGTGACCAGCAAGTTTATGAAAAAATTATTCCAAAAAGTTGGAAAAATAAAGAAATCGTTTCAGTAGGCGAAGTGTTTTTCAGAAATTTGAATTTGTCAAATCTTAGTTTTGACATTTAATGAATTAATCTTTTTAAAAATTTCCATTATGAATTCTATTGCAATTTACAAAATTTTCTCAACTTCTGGGGGCTCCGCTCCCAGACCCCCCGCGTGGCTTCTTCCGAAATGTTACACAAGTGCAGTTGGCATAACTTTGGCTTGAATGATCCGAAAATAACTTTGTAGCAAGAAAATAACGTCTAAATGTATTTTATTTTATATTGCAATTGAAAAACGACACTTTAAAATTTTACACAGCTTCAAACAAAAATACACAGTGAAATTTAAATTTACACAAGATTTACACAGGTCCGATTTTGAAAAAAACCCTGATGGGAAACCAGTACTTAGTTTCGAGCTAATCGGAAGCTTACCCTAATCTGATTTGGTGCAAGCCAGGGCAAACCACACAAACATAATCATACCAAATATGTTGGTGTACAAATAAATATAACGATATCTCTGACGATTAGAGTCAGCTCGGTATTCGCTTCCTGAAGGTCCGTGCTAGGCCTGTCAAAACTTGTACATAGGGGTTTTAAGGTGCGCTGAGCACGTTCCCGGTATCCGTTTTCCTGTACAACGCACCCATTGTGCTGGACTGCCTCCACTTGACCGTCTGAGGTGTCAAGTCGGGTAGGGGATCCGTGGTCCGAAATTTTTCATAAGGGGTCAAATTTGGTGGCAAATGAAAGCCCTAGGTCAGCTGAGCAACTTTTGTCATAGAACTGCATATCCAAAGTGGTTGTAGAGTGCTGTGGTAGGGTGGGGTGTGTTACGCGATTTTTGGTTTTGAGCCTCGTTGTAGGACAGGCTCATAATGCTAAGCTGTCGCAACTTGTTTTTCTTAATTTACAACCTCACTACGAAACTCATATGTATTTTACAGGCTAGTTTTTGCTTCTGTACAACCTGCCTACAAAGACTTACAGCAGTATTTGACATGCGACGAAGGAGCACTATTTGTTCTTGTATCATAGGGGTCGCGGTAGCGACCCCTATAATATGAGTGAAAATTGTCGAATGACCGTGTAAAACAAGGCTGCGCAGAATCTGCGCAGATTCCTGCGCAGATTATGTGCGCAAAAAATTGTACGTGTCGAGTTTAGTATGTTCCTGAAGTTTCATCCCCGTACCACTTTCCGTTAAAAAGTTATGCCAAAAATCGCTTACGAGAGTGATGTTTTTTTCCGGTTTCTCGCTTTTTGATGTCTCATAAGGGGTTTTGTAGCTTGAATAACTACAGATAGAAAAATTTTTCCCTATGAAACCATATATATTCTTGTAGTAAAAATAAAAAATAAGAAAATAGGCTAGTTTTTATGACTCCCTTAGACTGAAAAATTTTTGGCTGGGGGAAAAAGTCGTAAAAAACTAAAAAATCTCCAAAAAGTATGCTTCAAATGCGACTAAATAAGTCAGATTGGGCTATATATGGGGTAATACTGACTATATGGTTAAACAGTACACATATCGGGGTCGTTCAAATGCTATATGATTTTCCAGTCTCCGTGCGTAATTTTTCGGTACTGGCCGGCCAAAGTTGGTGAATTTTGGGTTGAACTTTGAACTTAAATTTTTCGCTTATTTTGGTACATGGGTGGCTCAAATTTTGCATACAAAGGTATTTTGGGACGGAGAATCGATTCCCGCTATCAGTTTTGTTGCTCGAGTAACCAAGTTGCTGGGTTGGTTCCACTTGACCGTCTGAGGGGTCAGGTCGGTAACCGCTTCCCGGAGGTTCATAGTAGGCTTTACAAAGCCTCTCCAAACTTTGTCTATAGGGGTTTTCTGGTGCGCCCAGCACACTCCCGGTGTCCGTTTTGCCGTCTGACCAACCCTTCTTGCTGTGCTGGTTCCACTTTGCCGTCTGGAGGGTCCGGTCGGTACCGACTTCCGGGAACATCAGATAGGACGGTACATAGCCTCTCAAAACATTGTCTATAGGGGTTTTCTGGTGCGCCCAGCTCATTCCTGGCATCCGTTTTGCCGTCTGACCCACCCATCTTGCTGTGCTGGTTCCACTTTGCCATCTGGAGGGTCAGGTCGGTGGGAGGTCATGGGGTCAAAAATGAAAATTTTCAAAAGTGATCAAATTTGGTACCAAATGAAAGCCATAAGCGAGCTGAGCAACTTTTGCCATAGAACTGCATGCTCAAAGTGGCTGTGGAGTGCTGTGGTGGGGTGGGGTGGGGACTTAGGCGATTTTCGGTCAAAAATGAAAGCCCTGGACAGGCAGGAGCTGAGCAACTTATGTCATATAACCGCATGCTCAAAGTGGCTGTAGAGTGCTGTGGTGGGGTGGGGGACTGAGTCGATTTTTGGTCAAAAATGAAATTTTTTAAAAGTGGTCAAATTTGGTACCAAATGAAAGCCCTAAGCGAGCTGAGCAACTTCTGTCATAGAACTGCATGTTCAAAGTGGCTGTAGAGTGCTAGACTTGGGCGATTTTCGGTCAAAAATGAAATTTTTTTAAAAGTGGTCATATTTGGTACCAAATGAAAGCCCTAAGCGAGCTGAGCAACTTTTGTCATAGAACTGCATGCTCAAAGTGGCTGTAGAGTGCTGTGGTGGGGTGGGGTGGGGACTTGGGCAATTTTCGGTCAAAAATGAAATTTTCATAGGGGTCGCGGCAGCGACCCCTATAATATGTGTCAAAAGTCCCTGGAGACACCGTAAAATAAGCTGCGCAGAGGCTGCGCAAAATCCTGCGCAGATCCTGCGCAGATTTCATGCGCAGATTGTAGAGCACATCGAGTTTAGTATGTGTGCGAAGTTTCAGCCCCGTATCACTTTCCGTTAAAAAGTTGTGCCCCGGACCGGTTATGGCGGCGATGTTTTTTTTTTTCCGGTTTCTCCTATTTAATGGTCGTATTGTCCTGACTTTCCGCCTCTTTCACGTAATCTGCAGCGGAGGCCGGACCTAGAGGGTATAGGGTCTGGTAGTACCCTATGCGCCATTTAAGAATCGCTACTTTTTGCGCCGCAGGTGCGCTACAGCGCCGCAGCGGCTCCGAAAAATCGGTTCAGAGAGAAAAGTGACCATTTTTGTGGTCGCTGCTCAGATAGAACTTTAAGAGCTGGAGCCGATTTCTTTTTATATTCAGAAACTACATATATTGAACTAACTAAATAGCTAAGTCTCGTTTCTCTATCACTTCCCATGCGACCACAGTGGCCGGTCAAAAATGGTGAAAATTCGAAAAATGAAAAATCGAAATTTCTCGCTGTGTATTCAACTTAGAAAGCTCAACCTCTTTCCATACAAAGGTTTTCTGGCACGGCGAATTGATTCCCGTAAGCAGTTTTGCCGTCGGACCCACCCATATTGCTGGGCTGGTTCCACTTTGCTGTCGGGAGGGTCAAGTCGATACCGACTTCCAAGAACACCATATAGGACTGTGCATGACCTCTCAAAACTTTGTCCATAGGGGTTCTTTCCTGGTGCGGCCCAGCTCATTTGCCGGAGTCCGCCGTCATTTGCCGGAGTCCAAGCTGTCATTTTTTGTCCATGTCCGACCCACCCATTTTGCTGGGCTGGCAAAATGGTTCCACTTTGCTGTCGGGAGGGTCAAGTCGGTACCGACTGACAAGAACACCATATAGCACCGTGCCCCCCCCATGACCTTCAAAACTTTGTCCATAAAGGTTTTCTGGTGCGCCCAGCTCATTCCTGAGTCCGTTTTGCCGTCCGACCCACCCATTTTGCTGGACTGGCTCCACTTTGCCGTTTGAAGGGTAAATCGGGTAGGGGGTCAAGTGGTCAAAAATCAAATTTTTCAAAAGTGGTCAAATTTGGCACCAAATGACAGACCTAAGTAAGCTGAACAACTTTTGTCATAGAAGTGCATACTCAAAGTGGCTGTAGAGTGCTGTGGTGGGGTGGGGGTGGGGACTGAGGCGATTTTGGGTCAAAAATTAAAATTTTCAATAGTGGTCAAATTTGGTACCAAATGAAAGCCCGCATCGAACTGAACAACTTTTGTCATAGAAGCGCGTACCTAAAGTGGCTGTAGAGGGCTGTGGTGGGGTGGGGTGGGGACTTAGGCGATTTTGGGTCAAAAATTAAATTTTTCAAAAGTGGTCAAATTTCGTGTCAAATGAAAGCCCGCATCGAACTGAACAACTTTTGTCATAGAAGCGCGTACCTAAAGTGGCTGTAGAGGGCTGTGGTGGGGTGGGGTGGGGACTTAGGCGATTTTGGGTCAAAAATTAAAATTTTCAAAAGTGGTCAAATTTCGAGTCAAATGAACGCCCGCATCGAACTGAACAACTTTCGCCATAGAACCACCCACCCAAACTTGCTGTGTCGGATTTATATACTTGCTTTCTCAACCGGAATTTAAACGACAGACATAGGCCCAACACACATATTATCCCCTTTTGTGCGGAGCATTTTTGTTACTTGTTTAAAAGTGGTCAAATTTGGTACCAAATGAAAGCCCTAAGCGAGCTGAGCAACTGTTGTCATAGAACTGCATGCTCAAAGTGGCTGTAGAGTGCTGTGGTGGGGTGGGGTGCGGACTTAGGCGATTTTCGGTCAAAAATGAAATTTTTCAAAAGTGGTCAAATTTGGTACCAAATGAAAGCCATAAGCGAGCTGAGCAACTTTTGTCATAGAACTGCATGGTCAAAGTGGCTGTAGAGTGCTGTGGTGGGTGGGGTTGGGACTTAGGCGATTTTCGGTCAAAAATGAAAGTTTTCAAAAGTGGTCAAATTTGGTACCAATTGAAAGCCATAAGCGAGCTGAGCAACTTTTGTCATAGAACTGCATGCTCAAAGTGGCTGTGGAGTGCTGTGGTGGGGTGGGGTGGGGACTTGGCGATTTTCGGTCAAAAATGAAAGCCCTGAGCGAGCTGAGCAACTTTTGTCATAGAACTGCATGCTCAAAGTGGCTGTAGAGTGCTGTGGTGGGGTTGGGTTGGGACTTAGGCGATTTTCGGTCAAAAATGAAATTTTTCTAAAGTGGTCAAAATTTGTAACCAATGAAAGCCATAAGCGAGCTGAGCAACTTTTGTCATAGAACTGCATGCTCAAAGTGGCTGTAGAGTGCTGTGGTGGGGTGGGGTTGGGACTTAGGCGATTTTCGGTCAAAAATGAAATTTTTTAAAAGTGGTCATATTTGGTTCCAAATGAAAGCCCTAAGCGAGCTGAGCAACTTTTGTCATAGAACTGCATGCTCAAAGTGGCTGTAGAGTGCTGTGGTGGGGTGGGGTGGGGACTTGGGCGATTTTCGGTCAAAAATGAAATTTTTTAAAAGTGGTCAAATTTGGTACCAAATGAAAGCCCTAAGCGAGCTGAGCAACTGTTGTCATAGAACTGCATGCTCAAAGTGGCTGTAGAGTGCTGTGGTGGGGTGGGGTGCGGACTTAGGCGATTTTCGGTCAAAAATGAAATTTTTCAAAAGTGGTCAAATTTGGTACCAAATGAAAGCCATAAGCGAGCTGAGCAACTTTTGTCATAGAACTGCATGGTCAAAGTGGCTGTAGAGTGCTGTGGTGGGTGGGGTTGGGTTGGGACTTAGGCGATTTTCGGTCAAAATGAAATTTTTCGAAAGTGGTCAAATTTGGTACCAAATGAAAGCCCTAAGCGAGCTGAGCAGCTTTTGTCATAGAACTGCATGCTCAAAGTGGCTCTAGAGTGCTGTGGTGGGGTGGGGTGGGGACTTGGGCGATTTTCGGTCAAAAATGAAATTTTTCAAAAGTGGTCAAATTTGGTACCAAATGAAAGCCCTAAGCGAGCTGAGCAACTTTTGTCATAGAACTGCATGCTCAAAGTGGCTGTAGAGTGCTGTGGTGGGGTGGGGTGCGGACTTAGGCGATTTTCGGTCAAAAATGAAATTTTTCAAAAGTGGTCAAATTTGGTACCAAATGAAAGCCATAAGCGAGCTGAGCAACTTTTGTCATAGAACTGCATGGTCAAAGTGGCTGTAGAGTGCTGTGGTGGGTGGGATTGGGTTGGGACTTAGGCGATTTTCGGTCAAAATGAAATTTTTCGAAAGTGGTCAAATTTGGTACCAAATGAAAGCCCTAAGCGAGCTGAGCAACTTTTGTCATAGAACTGCATGCTCAAAGTGGCTGAAGAGTGCTGTGGTGGGGTGGGGACTTGGGCGATTTTCGGTCAAAAATGAAATTTTTTAAAAGTGGTCAAATTTGATACCAAATGAAAGCCCTAAGCGAGCTGAGCAACTTTTGTCATAGAACTGCATGCTCAAAATGGTTGTGGAGTGCTGTGGTTGGCTTGCTTGCTACTGTTGAAAGATATCTAGACAAATACACAAGAAATAAAAATGCTCCTCTGGAGCATAAAAAAAGTAATATGGGTGATGGTGAGGTTGTAAAATCAAAGGAGGACTAGTCTTTAAAATGCTTAATATGAGGGTTAGGTTCAAAAATAGAAGAGGACTAGGTTGTGAGCGAATTAATATGGGCACAGCTTCGCCGAACAACCCATATTCGCGGTTTATAAACGTAAATCATTATGCATATCCATCCAAGCTACATTTAGTTTATAGTGCATAAACAATCTCTACTGCTACGTATGTATGTATTCGAGCGTAACGGAACTTTTATTTTAGCAAACCTTTTCTTTGAGAAACTCTTTATACTAACCAGTGCATTTCATAGAATAATTTTAGGACTCTGATCTTCTATTTTCTTCCTGCTTGAACCAATAGCTTTAGCATGATATCCTTAGATCTCATCTCGTTGCTTGCTGCAGTTCAACACGACCACATCATGACAATTTAAGTATAGATTCCTAGCAAGTCTAACAGTGTATGCAAACAACTAAATATATTCAATGAGTATTCAACTTCTTAAATTTCTTATTACTGACTGACACTGATAGCTCTGTATGCGACAAAAGTTAAGACGAAGCGTGAAATCCCGCGAATATGGGTTGTTCGGCGAAGCTGTGCCCATATTAATTCGCTCACAACCTAGTCCTCTTCTTTTTTGAACCTAGCCCTCATATTAAGCATTTTAAAGACTAGTCTCCTCCTTTGATTTTACAACCTCACCATCACCCATATTACTTTTTTTATGCTCCAGAGGAGCATTTTTATTTCTTGTCCTTCTGTCATTTTAAAGGATCCCTTTCCAGCAATGCGGTAATGGATACAAGGAGCTTGAACAGTGCCGTAGGTAGAGCAGAAAACTGATTATATCAATATATAGTACCACTGAATTCTCACCTCCGCCCCAAGCTTCGGCCGCTGCAACCTCTGTTTGTGGGTGGTATAAGGATAAAACTTTTTCGCCTCTCCAAACACCACTGGTCTATAGGCCCCATAGACCGTAGTGACCACTGGTCACTTCCCTCCATTTCGGCAATATGCTCATTGAAACGAGCGCAGTCGATTTACTATTAATGCCCCCGACCAAAACGCAGAAAAACGCTGTTTTAAGGGGTTTGACCACTGGTCAAGCAAGACCACTGGTAACTTCTTTCGGTTTCGGCAATATGCAATATCCTCGTTGTAGGACAGGCTAATATGTTAAGCGGTTGCAACTTGTTTTCCTTAATTTACAACCTCCCTACGGAACTCATATGTATTTTACAGGCTAGTTTTTGCTTATGTACAACCTGCCTACGAAGACTCATATGTATTTTACATGCGACGAAGGAGCACTTTTTGTTCTTGTACGTATATAGCAAGCTTAACAAAAAAATCACCCGAAATTTTAACAAAAAACTCACCCCACCCTGACTCACAGGAAAGTCGCAGAGACCCAAATTTTTGCACGGTGATAGCCACACATCTCGACATTACAGCCTGTGAGCTTGAGCCCCAAGGCCCTCTGAATGCGTTCAGGGCAGACCTTTAAGTGAGGGTACCCAAAAGTGACCTCAAAAACGTTCATGACCGAAGTTCGAATTTCGGCTGCTATTTAATAAGGGAAAACCCTAGGCAACCCATATTGTGCATGTGTCATGTCCTGACTGTGGGCTATCGATACATAGAATTTCTCAGTCGGACCACTGAGCCGTCCTGGGGTGGGTGATTTTTTTGTTAAAATTTTAACAAATAAAAAAATCACTTTTATGTTTTGCTACTGAAGTCAGAACAGCACCTAGAGCAAAACTAACGTCAAATTCGAGCTCAGCGACCTCGAAAACCCTTATATACGCTGTTTTTGATGTTGCCTGGCACTTCTGGTAGTCCAACCTGGTAACCAGCCGGGCCTGAACCGTCCGACGGTAAGCGTGATCCCAGAAGTCAGTATTAGCCCATAGATACCTAAAAACTAATGCCAGATATGAATTCAGCGCCCTGGAAAACCCCCTAGGACATGTTTATAGCCAATTTGGACTGTCCAGTTGGTATCTGGGGCCAATGTTATCAACGTCTAAACCCGGGTTATCTCGCAAACCCGGGTTAACTTGGCTATCTTTAACACATGAAGTTAACCCGGGTTAGTGACTTAACCCGGGTTTGGGTGTTGATAACATCGGCCCCTGGAGGGTCGGGACGGCTCCGGCAGGGGTCACGTGACCGTGGGTCATACCCCACCAACATACGAAGTTCTGAGTTTCTCAGCTAAAATGCCTGGAAATAGGTTATATATAACCACTCACAAACACGAAAAAACAACGTTTTAGCCTTTAAAACGGCATTTTAGAGCCACCAGACTTCATACTGGACGCTGTCGGGGGCCATCAGTGATCACTAAGACTTCGGCGGGGTCAGTTGCCTTAGTTGGAGCACTAGGTTAGCGGTTTTGGGTTCTAAATACGTTATTTAGCGTGCTCTGTCCAAAACTGATGAGAAAAAGTTGCTAGCTGCTCTCTGGGAACCGATCCGCCACTGATTTCTTTGTTAACGGGTGATATTCTTTGTTAAACCTTTAACAAAAAAAATCACACATTTTCGTCTACTGCAAATTACTGGTAGGTCGTAGAGCAACGAAACTGGGGTGGTTTTAAAGCTTAGCCCAGGACCTATCCATGGGTGCTCAAAGTAATCGATTTGGTTTAGTTTTGCGAAAGTTTCAGCCAAAAAACCGAATTTTGATTTTTTTGTTGAGCTTGCTATACATTATACGAGTAGTGTAAAAATGATGATTCCAGCACAGTTAAGCAGCCTAAGTTAGTGTGCTGGTTATAACAGAGTTTTGATTTTACTGCATAATCTATAATTTAAATCATAGGAACTAAAACTTTGAGTAGCCAACTGAGCAGCCACTGTGTAGCCAATGAGCAGCCACTGTGTAGCCAATGAGCAGCCACTGTGTAGCCAGTGAGCAGCCAGTGTGTAGCAAATGAGCAGCCACTGTGTAATGAGTAGCCAGTGTGTAGCCAATGAGCAGCCACTGTGTAGCCAATGAGCAGCCACTCTGTAGCTGATGAGCAGCCACTGTATTGCTGTAGAGCATTCACTGTGTACCCAATGAGCAGCCACTCTGTAGCTGATGAGCAGTCATTCAGGGACGATTTTTCTAGGAATTGCGACTTTATATATTTTTCGCTTGCTGCATCAGTGTTGTTTAATTTTCAAATTTTGATATGTTGGTCATCACTATGTTTGATGGTTTTGCTTATGATGCGTTATTTAAACAGGATACAGGATAACATAACTTGCAGAGCCAATTAACGTTAAATAAAGCATTTCAAATTGACATCTGTAAAATGCCAAATATGCTAAGACTTCCTTGTGTGAGTAATTGTCCAAGACTCTATGATTTTCCCGTTTTTCCAATGGTGAATTTTGATGAGCGGCGTCCCATGGCAATCAGGTATGTCGTAGTCAGCATTCAATGCACTGACATACGCTTCATGAACTGATTTGAACATTTTGTTGCTTTGTCCAACCGTCAGTCCATGAATGGTGACCAATTCCCAGGAATACATTTTTGAAATGCGATGAAAACTGAAATTTTCGTTACTTTAGTAGAATGCGCATTACCAGAACGGAGGCAACTCTACCTCAGTAATTGTATCAAGTAAGACAGTTTGATTTTATATCTTTTCCCATGTGGGATTCCTACTTTTGTCAAGTTTTAGTAGTGCATTAAATTCAGCTACGCAAAAGACTACAACTGATGACGAAAGTGCCTCTTTATAATCGATTTTAACTCTGATTGTGCCATATTCTTCTGGACTAATATAGTTGCAGTCTGCAGAATGATCAGGCGTTAAGTCGACACATGTATAAAGAAGCCCTCTCTATATTCATCCCATTCAAAACCAAGATCAAGATTTTGGTAGTTGAGTCCTCTTAGAAGTTCCATATACAGGTTTGGAAACTTGAGATCTCCAAGTGTTTGCAAGGGAGTTGAATGTGGTAGCAACATTTCATTTTTGTATAAGTAGATTCTCTGAACTCCAAAATCTAAAAAATAAAACGGATTTTTTTGAAGTGACCCATTGAATCCTGACTGTGAAAGCATAAATATGTATACTCGCTTAGGTAATGCTCCACTGTAAGGTATCCAGTCTAGGTTTTGTTCTCCAATTGAAACTGTGCGACATTTTGTATCATACCGAATAGCTGGGTGCGTGCAACCTGTAGAATTTAAAATTTTATTGTGTTCTTGCAGAGCTTGATGTGACAATCTTATTCTGCAAACGAACATTTTGGCATCTATAATTTTCAGGATGCATTCTACCGATTTTCCAATAAATATCAGATTTGGTTCTGATCGTTTGAATACGAATCCTACTTCTGTTTGTGGAGGCAATAATTTTGGAATCAAGATAGTGTCAGTAAAAACACGAGTGTACAACGTAAACGTTTTAGAACCTTGGATTCTTTTATGCCTTTCTACCAGACCTTTGTTTTTTACCAAAGGTTCTACAATGCCATCTAATGTAATGTTAAAGTACAGTGGGGTATCTTGTTCATATAATGCTCCGCTGAGCAGAGATTTCTTTTCTGCTGTATTATAGTTAACCAAGCACAATAGATAAGATAGCCAAGGATAGTATGGGTTTTTCAATGTAATGGACTGATCTGATATTAAACAATCTACACTGCTCCACATGGAATAACCCAAGTTATTAACTGGTCCAGTTTTATCAATTTCAGCTAATTGTGTCCCATCTTTTTTCAAAACTTGAGCTCTAATGAATAAAAAACAAGAGCCTAAATCCAAAAAAGCATCTGTTTTGTCAATCTTAAATTCAATACTGTTAAGATCCGAACGAGGTAGTGCTGTTGAGCATGGAATTTCTACCATTTGCAAACTTTCTATGTCCTTTTGTACTGGAAGTTGAGCGTTCCACTTCAACAATTTATTCCCACACACCGCCATTTTAGAAATTCGACTTTTTCGTTGCTCTTTTATACTTTTTCTTGACAGGTTTTTTATTTTGCTTCGGCTTGCTACTTTTTTCACATTTTGGTTTTTCTTTGAAAGCTTCCTAGGTAGAAAATCACCAGCGGTAACGTTCCTTTCCTCAGAACTGATCTGCTTAAACTTTACAGGAAACATTGTTGTTTTAGATGCAGCAAATTTAACACTTTTAAGCTTTTAAAATTATTTCGACTAACCCCAAATCTTCACTTGCTACCGGTTCTAAATTCAAATCAGAAATCGACAGCTCAATTCTGTCGATAATAGTTGGGCGAGTAGCATGATATATTAACGAACTGGGTTGGTACTGATTGCGTACAATGCATAATAATGGTACGTAATTACCATTAAAAATTTGAGGCTCAATAAAATCTATTTGGATCATAACCCATTCATCGATAGGTAATTCGACTCTTTGCAGCGCTATCTGACTAGCATCAACAGGCGTTGCTAATTCAATTGTCATGTTGTTGAGCGGCTTAATTATAGTTACAAACTCCATATTTTATATACTAAAGAAGAAAAATGCTTGCCTTTATAAGTTTCAACAACTCATTGTATGACTGTTGTAGCTTTTGCACGGATTTACTGCCTGTGATTACACATTTTCCACTATAAAAAATAAGGGCAGTAGTACCAGCGTTCAGTTCTAGAGTAATGGCAGGAAATGTCTCAGGGGTAAAATTTAAAGTATAATTTTGTCTCAGATAATTATAAAGCCCAGGCAAGTCAAGCTTTTTGCCCATGTTGCAGGTCCCTACTATATTTTGTATTTGCAGTTCCCATGGTTCCACAGCATATCCTAACTTAATCAGAAATTGAGCACACTCTGTAACGGTTTCATAAGCTTTATTTATTGCTTTAGCTCCAAGACATATAATACGACCATTACTAAATATTTGACAGGTACAAGACAACTTCAATGTAGCAGCACTAAACCGTTTGGGATTATATTTTACATTTGGCAAACTGTACAAGTCTATGTTACATTTAAAATCGGTGGATACTATAATATTAACGATATTCATTTCTAATACGCATTAATAATTGTCCAAGGACATTGTCACCGGGCCAGTCATTTATATTTATAACTCGTTCATCGTTGATATCCAATCCAATGCCCCAATATTTATCATATTTGGAGGCTTCAGCAATAGTGAAATCCTGGGTTTGCAGCAATATATTTTTGAGTGATTGGTTCTGGGTAAACTTGGCTCGTACTCCCATGACCATGACATCTTCAGCGACAACCATCCACTTTTGTTTATCATAGTTTTTAACTCCTTTAGCAAGTTGCTTCTGAACACGAGGTGAGCGTGCCATCATTATATCATGATACGTCTCCAGGTCATTAAAATATTCGGCTTTTTCACTTTGATAATATTGTTCAACGCAATTGTACTGGATTCCACGTAGAGTAAATTGTGTAATGTGGAAGTTACTGAATGGTGACCAGCCCGAATGAAACAGAATGAGCGGCTGACCATCCAGGGAAAGGCAATAATAGGTAGGCATCGTAGATTTATAGCAATTTATCGTAATTTTAGGAAAAAACTGATCAAATTATATGCAGCCTTTGCAGCATTGTTGTGCTAGGTTTCATAATTTAACCATTTTATAGGTTGCGAAACACGTCCAACACCGAATGCAGATTTGGGCACAGAATCTAAAAGCTGTTCAAACTTGGGGACATCTAGAGGTCGCTGTGGACTAAATTTAGCAGGTGTTATAAAGTATCGTACGAGATCATATAAATTTGAACCAATCGTTTTGTCAGGATAAATTACTCGACCATTACTGTCTGTTTCTACAGTGACATGTTGTAAGAATAGAGACGCTTTATTGCGTAAATGTTTCGGGAAAAGTGATACTAGATCAGGTTTTTCCTCAACAAGCTTTATAACAGGATGAACCGCTGCTGCTGATGTCTTCACTGGTGAAGAAGGTATAAGAGCTACTCGTTTAGCCATTTCAGCATGACATCTAACAATGTATGTACTAATGCCTTCCTTTTAAGACTTTTTCGTTTAGTTGCAATTGCAACTTTCTTGTCTGCCAGAATGATAATATCTTTCTTAAACTTTCTAAGTTTCCTTTTTTCGTGCATATTTAGTGCAAAATCTCCATACAAAGCATTAAATGATATTTCTGCGAAAGCAGTGATCAAATCTTTAGTAGCAGATGAGATTGTAGCGTTTACTACATTTTGCGGAGCTGATTTTAAAAAGGTTAGTGTATGAATATATTTCTGAGCCATGATTTGGTTTCAAAGCAAGATATTGTACTTTTATATTCTCGGTACGTAAGCATAAGGCTTTTCACTTGGAAAAATTCCGCTAATGACTCTTAGCTTGGCATCGCTACCTGGTTTTAAATTAAGGACGAGATAACCAAAAGGGTCCTTTGTTGCCATTTGGAAAGCTTCTGACAGAAAATCTTTTTTCGCTGGAAACATTTGTCTGCCAATTGTACTAATCATAGATACATCTCTAAAGTTTGGGAAAAGTATAATATACTGGGCATTACGAGTAACTGTGCGCATATATTTAGATTCAAAATACAAGTTTTGTACAATAAAAATTGTGCTCACATTTACATGTCTCATTTTAGTAAACAGTTGTGTAATTTGTTTATCATTTGCTTCACTCATCAAGTCATCTAAAATTAGCAATGTATTTTTCTCTGGTAGCTCTTCGGGGAATCCTTCGAGCAATGTGGCAGGAATATCCTCGTAAATTTTTTGTGGCATACTGTAACAAAGCATTATATTTGGTGGCATCGGTTCAATCAGCTTGTTCTTGATCAAATCAATAACAAATTTCGTTTTGCCAGAGCCAGTCATCCCACTAACTATCATTGTAAATGGAGCATAAAACTTAAAAATTGGCTCTTTGGATGCTTTATGAGTTTTGCAGTGTTTGTGCAAGCTTTGCCGATGCTTGAATTCAGAGTTGCACTGATTGCATTTATACATGGCGACTGCGTAGATTATTATCATACTCCTTTTATATTTTTCCTCGTCAGTGTCAGCCGTAAGCCGTCAGCAGTAACTCGTCAGCCGTCAGCCGGAAGCCGTCAGTGTCAGCCGTAAGTCGTCAGCCGTCAGCCGGAAGCCGTCAGTGTCAGCCGTAAGCAGTAAGTCGTCAGCCGTCAGCCGTCAGCCGTAATTCGTCAGCCGTCAGCCATAAGTCGTCAGCCGTCAGCCGTCAGTCGTTAGCTGTCAGCCGACTATGTCATCCTCATTAATCCAGGAATTCATAGTTGGGGGGTATCCTAACCATTTCACCAGATACTGCACTTTACCTTTTTGCCTTCGTTTCTTTAAAACCTTTCCAACTTTATATACCTCATCAGTTTGAATAACTTTTTGCAGTTCTGGCTCATAAAATGTTCCAACAATTTGTTCTCCATTTGCATCTTTTATTTTATATACAACAGGATCACTAGGAATTTGTGAACTTATACTAAAAATTTCCCTTGTCCACAACGGTAAATATCCTTTCTGAAAAACTCCTCGCTCCTTTGTGATTCTAACTAAATCTCCTAAATTAAATTTATACTTTATAATTCGATCTGTCGGCGGAAATAGTTTATCCCTTACTTCTTCTGCGTTATCTTCGTTGACGTCAATTGGCCTCATACCTATACTTCGATGTTTTGAATGATTGTAAGATGTCACCAATTCTTGCAACACATCAATATACCGCCAAGAATTTGAGTGTGTAAAGTATTTGTAAATTTTCGATTTAAGAGTTCGAATTACACGTTCAGCAATCGCTGCTTTAGTATCCGGATTCTGACTCGTATAGTAGTTTATATCTCTCTCTTTGCAGTAATTTTTAATTTTAAATTTAGAAACTCTCCTCCTTTATCAGTCATTAAATGTTTTGGAGTTCGCGAAATCTTGGAAAATGCATTAATAATAGTTTCCGGTTTTTTATCCCGTACTGCTATCGCCCATAAAAATTTACTGAACGTATCTATGAAAGGAACAAGTTAGGTTACGTACCAACTTCTTATTTTCCTTTTCGGAGATTTTATTCGGAAAGAAGTTAACTCAAGATAGCAGTCCGACCCAAATATTAAAGAAATACATAAATACTCTCCTGTTAATTAATGAACTTTCCATTTGTAAACGTGAAAAACATATATACTTTCTATATTAGTAGTGCATGCGACCTCTACCAGACTTGGTTCAAACACTTGCGGCTCATCAGTGGAGAAGTGTTGAACAAAGTTTTTTGAACTTTTTGGAACATTAGACGAAAATATTTGAAAGATCGTTTCGCCGCCAGTCGCCTCAGGAAGTGTGATTAGAGTGATCTAATACAAGAAAACACAAGAAAATACAGTTGTACAAATATCATAGTTAGTTAGTTAAAACATTTATTTGATAAGTGATTATGACAAACTATACAATGTGAAAAACTTGCTTAGTGCATTTTATACTTTGTTTAAATCTAAAAACCATAAAAAATAAAATTTTTTCAAAATAAAAATATATAAGATATAAATCACCTTTTATTGAGTTCTGATATTTCTCTTAGCTATTGAACAAATTAATAAAAATAAAATATTTGTGTTTGAAAAACTTTCTTCAACAGTAAGAAAAAATCAAAATAGTAATTACTTCATGAACTGATATATCTATATTTATACTAAGAAATCCCCTCCTCAATTAACAACATTGACTCAAGTTTCATTCACATTTTCATTTGCATAAGAAAAAATAACACAAGAAGACAAAACAATATCAGTTTCCTTAATTTAAAGGGGGAAATATCTACGAACTCTTCTGGTATATTATGCGAAAGATGCAGTAACATTCTCTCTAGTGATTGTTATCACCCGATCAAGCGGTCGAGAATCAACTTTAACATTTTCTTTAACCGCCATTTGCTTCTAAACGATAACTTTTCCAATTTCGTCAGCCAAACGATATACTGATTTGTAATCGGTTCAAAACCCGCATAATCCGAAAGAATTTTAGTTAATTAGAAGTTGTAAAGATAGACCTCTGTATAGAACTGTTTCTGTATAATTGAGGACTCTACAATTATTTGCTGATTTTTAATCTGTTCACATCCGCATAAGCTAAAAAATTATAGTTAAGTAAAGTTGTTACGATAGACCTCAGTATAGGACTGTTTCCGTGTGATTGAGCAATATGCAATTCATTTAACCGTTTTCCAATCTAACACCAAAATATTTAAACCAGCACACATTAAGGATTAGTACCTACGACATACTATGACTACTAAAATATATTTGAAATTATCGTTCCATTTCGAAACATTAGTCATATCAGCGAGATCCATTTGCCATAAATCATCGATTCCTTTTGTAACAATTCGGCGACGTTTAAATTTAAGTTTTCGCTGTTTATGTAAAGTATATGATTCTTGACTCTGTATAGTAAAGGTTCGAAAAAAAACTACACCGGCCGGGTCCGAAAAAAAAATACACCCACCCTAAGTCGGGCTAGAAGCTACGGAGCCCAGCCAAACTGTACCCCATAAAAGCGCAAGCTTATTTATATCCAGCCATGGTATGACCGTTTCCCCAAGGCCCCGCACTCACGCAGGCTGAGGACTCAAAAATGGTACTATGAAGAAGTTGGTTTTCAACTTTTGGATCAGTTGGCAACTTTTTGGCTCTTGTTCGCTACACTAAAGCTATAGTAGCACCTATTGTTTTAACATAATAGACATTGCTTCTAGTTTTTTTGGCAATAGGTTCGGGCGCCCCTGCGCCGCACAGTTGCGCAGCAGCGGGTGTATTTTTTTTCGGACCCGCTGGGCACTTGGGTCCGAAATAAAAATACACCAGAAAATTCTTATTTTAGCTGCTGGAAATCGACCAGGTGTCGAGTTTCCGCGTTTTTAGCGGTATTTATAACTGTAGCATGCACTGACGGTCTCCTCGGTTGATTCATAGGGGTCAATCTTTACCTTACTACAGTGCCGTATGATTGGCTTGAAAATTTGTCCTCAACTGAGCAGAACTTTACTGCAATGACTTTTAGCGCTGTTTTATGCTAGTATTTACAGCTATAGCAATGATTCCAGTAATATTCATTCAAGTTTAGAAGCGAGTAGCCTTTCGCTACTGCATTTTCAGGACTTCAACCCGGAGTAAATTGCTTGCGACAGTCTCGGTAACAAAAGTCGACGATATTCCAGGTAGTTAGAGAATTGAAACTAGTTGAAAAAGCTCAGGAAATTACGAATCCAGAGTAAACTTAATAAATAATACCGTATGGTAAACTATAACGACTTTTTCTACGTTCACATGCTCAGATCGGGCTGCCAGGTTTCTCAGCAGACAAGCTTTCAGCACTGAACTGAAAACTTACAATTTTTTCGACTTTGAATGAGCTAAATGATGGTTTATAATCAGTTGTGCCCATGGCTAGAGAATTAATAACAACGTAGACGACCCCTTCCGGTAGTCATTGGGATTCCTGAACTCATGTTAACAGGCATGAGCATCTATGACGGTTTTCAGAAGGTCTTCTAGATGTCTGATGGATATTTATTCTTTGTCGTTACGTTTGTTCAGAATAAAAAACAAATTATGGCCACTGAATAAGCAACATTATTGACATTACTGTATGTTAAAAACAGTATCGGGCCAGATGAAAAAGTTTTTCGGGCCAAATGCGGTAGGCAGCCTATCTAATGAAAATTAACCACCATAGACTGGAAAGATGGGTCAATAGTCAACGGGAAATGCATGAGCAGAATCTGTATATACGATTTGTGTAGTCATTTTGGCGCTAAATAGTGAAAAGGCGAATTTTTGGCCCTGTATTTTTTTTTCGACCCCGTGTATTTTTTTCGATTTGGGTCCGAAAAAAAAATACAGTCAATTTTCAAAATTTTTCTGAAAGCGCAGGCCTTGCCCGGGATCTTTGGGCATGGGAAGAAACTAGACCCCACCCGACACATGCTGGGCCATATCCGGGATCTCTACGGCAATCCTATAAAAAGTTATCCAAAAAGTTGCCAAATAGTATTTTTTTTCGAACCTTTACTATAGCCATTCCTTAACATCCTTTCTACTGACATCCAACCCAGCCGCTTTAGAAGCTGTATGAAGCTTTTCGATGCTACTTAATGATCCTGAATCCTTCAAGCTATAGTAAATCTTATCCATTTCCTAACTACAGAAAAATTCAATTCTTTAATAGTTTATTTTATAATGGCCATAAGCATGACTTGTGACACCATCATCTAACAAATAACGTTTATCATCATAACAAGACAAACTAGTTTTGTTCAAATGTACACTAAACAATTGGTGCAAATTACTACGAATCAAATTCATATTATGATACATAGATGTACGCTGTTGCAAAGTGTTTACATAATCGGCATGTGCAATACATTTCTTTACAACATTCTTTTTTATACCTTTTGCACGTTTTTTATCAAAACACCATTACACACAAAACTGTACATTTTGGCACGAAGGCCACAAAATTCACTAATAGGACTACCTGCAGTCTCATCTTTCATTTTACCCAAAACCTTTTTGTTCTGAGTAGAATGAAGAAAATGAAACTGCGGGTAGTCACTTGTATCAAATAAGCTAATATCATTGTACATATCTGAATATACATTAGAAGTTTCAATAGAATAACATAGTGAATCTGTATCAGTAAACAATAATTTTGCATTTGTACCATATTTTTGTACAATATAGTTGTAATGGAAATCATACATCAAATATTTAGACAAGTCAAGAACGCTAAATTCAACATAGATAGGTTTACAAAGCTTTACAGAAACTCGATTCATTGATACAGCAACCAAGTCATCCGAAAATATCACAGCACGGTTAAAACGAGGCTTAGAAACTAGCTTTACAAAATTGCTTTCATTAGATACAAGATGCACAGTTTGATACTGGCGAACATTTTCCATAGTTTTACCAAATACTGCATTATTTAACAATTTAAACAAATCTTTTTCAAAGTCATTTGTTGCATTTTTACGCATTTCAGTGTTAAAAATTATATAGGGTTTCATCCAGGGGCGTTGTTCAAATCGGAGGACGCGGTGTACATGGGTGAGTTTTAGTCCTAGTTGAAGGTAAAGACGTAGGTTTCGGTAATGGATAATGTATTTGGTTTTGGCGTGTAGATTGGGGACTAGCTTTTCCACTTTGGATGGAGCTATGCCAAGATCTCCGCAAAGTGATTGAGCATATGGACTAAGCATGCCAGGTCTGATCAGCAGTTTTTCTGGGGCCAACGGATAATCGTTGCGGGAATCATGGATGTTTTGAGGATAGTCAAGGTCGACTTCGAGGACATAGCCAATGCATTGGTCATCCGTTTGCAGAGTCCAGTCAATTAAGTCAATTTCAGCTCGACTGAGCCATCGGAAGCTTTTGACGGGGAGTTTCTGAATCATAGTCCATCCATAAAGATTATTTGCATCCAGGTACATAATCCAAGAGTTTGGGTTTTGGGGGTCAAAGTCAGGAACCTGAGGATTGTTGGCTTTAGCAAACCTATGAGAGATCATGGAGATCCCCCCACGAATGCCGTTTTCAAAAAACAGATACATATCCGGGTCCTCTAGGATTTCCAACCACACTTTGGTCATTTTAAGACAGGCATCCCAGGCAAAAGAAGGAAGAGTGAGGTAATGGGCGGGATCCAGTTGATAATGTTTTATGGCGAAACGACGAAAGTTTTCGAAAACATCAGCAAGAAGGAGGATGTCTGTTTTTAAATAAAGGTCATGATACTGTCCCAGATTTTGAATGCCAAATGCAGTCCATACATTTCGAGCATGATCATAATCCTTGTCCTCTAATGGTTCCTGATTAAGCTTATTGTGGAAGCATTCTTGAGGAGGCAGTTGATTCTCTTTGAAGCGATCCCAGTTATCCATGTAGTCATAAGGATACACTCCCTTTCTGAGAAGGAGTGATATTTGATCTTGACCAAATTCATTGGACATGCAGTGAAAGGTTTCTGCAGTCAAATTTGATACAAGCGAGTCTAATGAACTCGTAAGAAACTGGTAGGTGTCGATGAACTTGATTTTCCATTTGGCATCTTTACTTTTTAAGGTGAAGCTGAGGTAGTCTTCCATACCTTTTGGGATGCAGTCCAAAGTTAGTCCAAGCTCATTGCAGATGAGACCAATTTCCTAAACAAAACAGCTATTAAATTTTTGTCCTTGTAAAATATTTGGTAATTCAAGACAAAATAAACCTACAATCAGACCTTCCTACCTACAATTAATTCAGATCAGCTAATAGTTAATTAACGAAAGCTATTTACCTGCATAATGAGATGACCATCATATCTTCTAAGATTGTGGATAGCAACAACAATATCTCTGTTTAGACGAAAGCCCAAGTTGCACTGGTTATGAGCAGCTCCTCTATACGTTCCACATATGTGACAGTGATCCCTTACAGTATCATCTCTGTTGAGTGGCTTTTGACAAATGTGGCAATCTGATGAATTATCATGGTGGTGCTGCTCTTCAGGGGAAAGTCTGAGTGGAGCTGTGTGGTTGTTCTGATACTTTCTCTTTTCTGAAAGCATGAGGAACAGTAAGAGTAATCTAATCTAATCTAATCACTACAGAGATCTAATCACTACAGTAATAAGAACATTTTATTACTATTTCAATCAAGTTGAAACTCGGTTTGCGGAAATGTACACCAGTGTTTCTGAACATACCAGAAGAAGGGTTTCCAAGAATGTCCGGACTGTGTTCTTCCCGCGGTAGATGATGCTTTGTTCATACACCGGTTGATCACCGCAGCAGTCTTGAACTCCAACCACTCCAAAGCTACATGGCGTATGCAACTGATATCTTACTGTGGATGAAGCATCGTTCCTCTGTTGACAGCCGGCTAGCTTTTCTGTGATGCATTCAAAGTCTGCATATATCTGAAACACGAACTTTGGTAAATAATTTGTTCAGAAGCAAGTACTCATAAAGATGATACATCTAATTTACATAAAGTAACAGCCACATAAGAACAGCAATAGATTACTCACTATATAAGGTATTCGTTGCATCCTGTGAATATTTTTGAATCTGAGCCATTTATCCTTGGGGATCTCCACTTTGGTGGCATCGTGATTGCTGCACAGCTGAAGGTGAAGGGTTTTCTTTTCAGCAGAATAACAAGGAACCAGGCATCTTGGGCAAAAATGTTTACGTCTTTTATGGTTGTTCTGATCAGCAAGCAATCTGTCGAGATTTTTAATCCAGCAGTAGTGGAAGCCAGAGTCCGACGTCAGTAGGATAAGGTTGATGAGCCGATCACCGGTATGTTTAGAAATGTACAATGGAATTACATTGTTTTCTTCTAAACCGTACACATTAACACTTAAATTGTTCTGATTTTCAAATTGTGGAATCTAAGAAACAGTAACGGGAAAGCAAATCCCATTAAAGTTTAGCTCACTGACGAAGCTCGAATAATGAGCCAGTCGTTGAGCATTGGTAGTTGCAGGATGCAAGGCGGACAAAATTGCCCACTGAAAGCAGCGATTGTCATAATTTTGTACATTGATGATGGCATTTTTTCGTTGAATATACTCAGGAAGAGGCATGTATGAAGAACCTCTCAAGGGTTGGTATCGAGCGAAGTGAACATCCAAGTAATTAATGTCCCTCAATACCCAACCTGATCCTTTCCTAATGAAGGTTTCCAAATGAGCAAGAATCTCGTTGAAGCCTGCTGATATTTCTTCGTCAATGTTGCTTTCCTTGAGAATAGGACGACTCTTGCAATTGAAATGTGATTCCATTGTTTCCTTTGGATTCATTGCCTTTTCAAAAGTTATTTTTAGGCTCATCCAAATCTTAAATCCATAATGCTCTACAAGCTGGGCTTGGAGCTTTGATTTTATGAGAAGCAGCTGCGTTGATAGGAATATTGACGGATCTTTGACACTTGCATCTGGTCGTACTGTGAAGGTTATCAAGGCACCGTTTAAGGCCGATCTTCTTTCATCAGTAGCGGTATGGAGTCTCTTATGTCTAAGCATGTTTGACATCCGGGAAAATGATTTGTTGCAGCAAGGACAGTTATATCGTTGATCATCATCATAAACTTGCCTGATATGAGCTAGCAAGTTCTTTTTCATGGTAAAATATTTACCACAAGTTACACACTGATGTCCTGCCATGATTAAATTTTGAAGGATACATTTGAATCATGTATAAGTGCATAATGAACCATCAATTAATCAGGTTTCATTACGACTTCTAGTAGAAGTAATGGCTGATTGTTTCTTTCATATTATGGACTAAGTCTATTGTACAGCAGAACGAAAGCTGAACAGACTACTTTTAGTATCATTATTGCAAAGATTGTTGCCCATAGAAAGACAGTTGGGATAAGCGAACACTTTTAGCATCATTATTGCAAAGATGGTTGCCCATAGAAAGACAGTTGGGATAAGCGAACACTTTTAGCATCATTATTGAAAGATGGTTGCCCATAGAAAGACAGTTGGGATAAGCGAACACTTTTAGCATCATTATTGAAAGATGGTTGCCCATAAAAAGACAGTTGGGATAATCGAACACCATTAGCATCATTATTGCAAAGATGGTTGGCCATAGAAAGACAGTTGGGATAACCGACTACTATTAGCATCATTATTGCAAAGATGGTTGCCCATAAAAAGACAGTTGGGATAACAGACTACTTTTAGCATCATTATTGAAAGATGGTTGCCCATAAAAAGACAGTTGGGATAACCGACCACTATTAGCATCATTATTGAAAGATGGTTGCCCATAAAAAGACAGTTGGGATAACCGACTACTTTTAGCATCATTATTGAAAGATGGTTGCCCATAAAAAGACAGCTGGGATAACCGACTACTTTTAGCATCATTATTGAAAGATGGTTGCCCATAAAAAGACAGTTGGGATAACCGACTACTTTTAGCATCATTATTGAAAGATGGTTGCCCATAAAAAGACAGTTGGGATAACCGACTACTTTTAGCATCATTATTGAAAGATGGTTGCCCATAAAAAGACAGTTGGGATAACCGACTACTTTTAGCATCATTATTGAAAGATGGTTGCCCATAAAAAGACAGTTGGGATAACCGACTACTTTTAGCATCATTATTGAAAGATGGTTGCCCATAAAAAGACAGTTGGGATAATCAAACACTTTTTGCATTGTTATTGCAAAGATGGTTGCCCATGAAAGGGTAGTTCGGATACAATTGGGATCGTATATGTGACTATTTTGATAGGTGCTATAAACTTAACTTATAAACATTTACAACACAAATCTATATCAATTCTTTTCGCAATTGAATCATGACAGTTACTCTTGGAATCGAATTGCTAATAGCGATTTGTTAATCCGAAACAAAAAGGAGTGATATTGAATTATCAGAGACAATAGTTTACAAACAAACAAATCAATTATTTTCGTAACTGAAAGTTTGTTTGTAATCGGAAATTTTCAAAGTATTGCAAATACAAATGTCATTAGGCGGTTTCTTTGATCAAAGTTAATCCGGAATGAAAACGATTGATATGGGATTATCAACGATTATTAGTTTACAAAATTAATCCGAATCATGAATTCACCTAATTAAAACAAATAATAATTGTTGAAACTTTTCAATTTCAATGTTTTCTAAGAAGAAATGCTAATATTTGGCGGTTTCTTTGCCAAGTGTTAATCCGGATTAAGACATAACCTAAATTTCCATAGCAAAATTTGTTCATTTCACAACTTGATGCTGATCATGACGGCTGTTCATCCTCATGTGTTTGTCAAGCATGGCTCAAGTTCTAAGAACTCCTTTGCTTCAAAGTTTTCATGTAGCAACCGTGTTGTTAAGCTATTGATATATGACTGTATTGATGACCCTGACTATTGGTGCTGGGATCGTTGTCCTCCCAAGTACAATGTTATTGTACTCTGGCGCCGGTTTAAAGCTCCAATCGGTGTAACTCGAGATGGGCTCACAACTAACACAATAAAGGTAATGTTTAAGCTAAGTTACAAAGTTAGGTCATGTATATTAACACTCCGGCGTCAATTCAAAGCTGGCTGCAATCAGTATAACTCTAGATGGACACCCTACTACCACAATAAATGTAATGTTTACGTTAAATAACGAAGTTTGTCTACGATTTCGGTATATTAATATTGCGCTCGTGTAGTATCGTTTTAATGGATAACGCGTTATTTCATACTTAAAGCGGTGTTTTTTATTTCAGGTTGTATATGATACAAAGGATGACTTTGTTCTGACAGCTTATCCCGTTACTTTTGATTAATTCCCTCCATACAATACCTTGAACTGATAAGACTATGTAAATATTGGAATTAATATGCAATATCGCAGAAATTGTACAGATATGTAAACAAATCACTTACGAAATCTATCCACCTCCTAGTCACTAAAAGAACCGCCTTATTTAATACAAAGGCGGGAACATGACCCTATTAATGTCTATTTAAGAGAGTTTAGACTTCATTTTCTCTCAGAACTCTGTCAGAGAACGCCGTTCACAATGCTCTCAGATTTTTTCTATTTCTTGGATTGTCAACATGCAATCCATCACAGTCTCCAGGAAAACGATCCACCAAGCCATCCGGATCCAATTCAGCACTGCGTAATCTGCCTGGATCGGATACCTACCTGCCATCTCGACGGATGTTATCCAGATTCCTGTGGATCACGCCCTGCTCTATGCTTCCCTTGCACCGCTCAAATGGTTGAGTATCCGGGCCCAAAGAAGTGCCCCCTCTGTCAGGCTCCTTTTGACAATTACACCAATGATGGTGTGTCGTATCCGGCTAATGTAAGTCTTGTTACTTTTTTGTAGCATCTGTTATTTTTTAAATAAAACGTTTAATGAGATGCTCAACTTGGCTACAGGGTAGCCTTCCAGAAGGTGAGGTGTAATGAAGATTAATATTCGACGCTAATTTTGAAGTGGAGGGAAGCGTCAGAAGTGTAAATGTATTTATAACGTTACTTAATGCAGCTACGTAATTTATTTAATTACGAAATAGTTTTTTTATTGCTTGTATGATACTACTGATTCACTAATCATGCTGTTCAAAAAATGGTGAGGGAGTCAGGTGCAAGAAGGATGTTTTCAAGCAATTGTCTAATCTAGTCGTCGCTTTCGAAAAGTTAAATTTCATCAAAATTATGTGAACAATCGGTAAATAATTTTAAAAACCATAGGGTTCAGTTAACTTCAACTGATGGATGGGTTTAAAGAAGTAGCAACTAAATTATAGGCTAATTAATGAGTTTTGAAGTTGTGGTTAAAGTGAGTATGTGGTCTTTTTCAGTGAATTTTCTGTATTTTTGATTTAATTTTGACGATAATCATGACTTTCGAGAAGTTGAACACGTACCTGGGTTTATTTTACTGGGGGGGGGGGGGGGGGGGGGGCGCCCCCCCCCACTTTTTGGGTTCCCCCCCCCACTCGAGCACCTCCCCCCCCACTCGTTCCCCCCCCCCCACTTTTTTGGGCTTCCCCCCCCCACTCACTATAGGGTGCCCAGAAAATGTCAAATTTTTAGGATTTTTGGTCAAAATTTTCAAAATTTTTCCGGCTTCGCCGGAAATTTTTGGTCAAAAATCGTCTTTTTTGGTGCTAAAACTCAATTTTTGAGCACTTTTAAGCTTAGTTATAGCAGCATATGTAGAAAACAGGCTTTTTATACGGTATTTTTGGCATTTTTAGCCCATTTTATCTCCCCCCACTTTTCGACCTCCCCCCCCACTAGTGGGGGGGGGCTCCCCCCCCCCACTCTCCCCCCCCACTTTTTTTCGCCTAAAGTAAACCCAGCGTACCAGCATCTTAGCAATTGAGAACAGTAATTGTCAATTTGTTCAATAGTCCTTCAAAATTAACTTAGAAATGTCAAGTTTAGACAAGGTGAACTTTGTGAAAATTTCGGGTTAAAGATTTTCGTGGATTTTTGAACCTATGCATTTTCTAGAGTTCAAGCTTAATCCAGATTAACTTTTCATATTTGTCCTAATTACTCATTTATATGTTTCTTCATTGTTTTTGCTTATTATTCCAGGTGAATGCTCCAAATCAGGAGGTGGGATACATTCCTTTGCCCCCGACGCCGGAATTCATTGTCAACCCTCCTCAGTGGTTGCCTCCGACCCCTCCCACACCCGTCCTGGACGACGATGAAACGGATTCTCATTCTGATGTCAGCGACGGAGGAGATTTCGATGAGGAAGATGATCCTAATGATCCAGACTGGGACCCAACCATGGACTAAACTGTAACTCGGAAACTTTTGAATAGGTCTTGGCACTATGTGCTCCAACTAATATATAATGTCTAGTCAAATTAATTAATTATAAATAGCAAGATGTTTTTAATTATACAACAAAGTTGATTAGTTGGAGCGCAGCGTGCCTTTTTGTAATAGAAATGGAATTTTTAATGTACAAATTTTGTTTTATGGTTTTCCGCAATTGTTGACGTTAACACTCTGTAACAAGTAATCATTGATTCTTGTTGAATTTTGAAATCAAAAATATGAAATGTAGTGTATTAATGTATGTAATTGAACTAGAAATGTAAAACTTGTATGATTCAAAAATACTCATTGTGACAATTAGCTTTGTAGCCGTAGCAGTTGTAGCCTCAAATATATAACTCTGTTCATTATTAATTGTCCGTATAATGTAATGATTCTGTTTGTTTTGTTGCATAATATTGTGTTAAAAGTAAACGGCAAACACTTGAATCCGTTTTCTTAGTAAACAGGGAGTTGCAAGCAGTACAGCTCCCTTTACAGTATTCCTGTTAAAAAGAAGGAAATGCTGCGCTGTGTGTGGGCATTTATAGAGAATCCAGCTTGGATGCTTTCCTTCGCATATAGGCATAAAGAGCACTATTACTTTCCCCGGGTGAGTCATTTCCTTTCAATTCACCGGAAGTGTAGGTGGCAAAAAACCATTGCCACTCTCAACAGTCAAGAAAGTTTGCTGTGTATCTTTCTGAGGTGAGATTCTTGAAAACGCGCGAAATGAGAGAAATTGTTTTTTGCTTATGTTTGCTATTATTTCTAAAGGTAAAGTTTATTTTTCTACATTATTTTATAAATAAATTCTAAGCTAGCCCTTAATCATGTGGAATTGAAATGCGAAATAAAGCCAACTGAGCAAGAGACTGATCAAATTTTGCTTAGCCACTATTAAAATTTTGCAGGCGAAGACATTTCATTTATTACGTCAAAATGATAAATACTTGTTTGAAGTTTTCAGTCTGATGAGAGACCAGCCAGCCGATTCAGTAGGAAGCAGTTTTTTCAGTCATGTCTGTTTTGCATATCGCCCTTGATCTGGCAAAAGGACCTAACTAGACCAAACGGTCGAAATGGCGTTTTTTGCAGATGTAGGTTTCTTTATGTGCTGAGTTTAATCTGGCAAAAGGACGTATCTGTACAAGCTAAAACGAAGAAGTTAAAGCCATTTGTCATTCGGCACTATGTTCAGAAATTGTGATAACTGGTCTCTTACAGGGACCTAAGTCACATAGGTCATTTTGACACACTATGATTTCTACACATTGCATACTACACATTCACTGATTTGATCATTGTTATGGCTTACTTAGGTCTTTTTGCCATCAAATTTTACATTTTTCAAATTTTTTCCTGTAAGACGCTTAACTATTAATGATCCAGCAATCAGTAACAGTTCCTTGCATACAGCAAATGCTGCTTACTTAATTTTAAATTACTGCGTTAACAGAAATACCCTTTTTGACAAAATAACGCTAACTTTAATAACGAACGCCATGTTAGCAGCTTTTCTTGTCCGCTGTGTTTGGAATTGCATTTAATTCTCAAAAACCAGTCAATCCTAATATTGTACCGGCTTTTTGTTTCATTTATGCGAGCTTTTTCACGATCTAAGACGTACTTTATGTAGAAACAACGTGAACCTTGAATACATACTTTTCTTTCCAGAAACTGTTATGTCGGGCCATGGTTATGCGCACATTAAGCTTAAATTGATAGAGGTTGGTCGAAAGAGGCAGAAGTGAGAGCTACGGCCGTCGGATGTTTTGATTTTTTGAAAACATTGTGCAGTTAGGGCAAATAATTTTGTGTGTCAAGGAGAAAATTTTGGTATGGCAAAGACACCTAAGTGAAAAGTAATTAGTAAATAAATTACCAAACTAACAGAACCCAACGGCTAAGACAGAAAAACGTATTGTTCGAACCGGAGGTATTTCAATAATAAGTATGACTAAAATGTTTGCGAAAAATAAACCTACATAAATCCAAAAACAAATTTTTTCTTCACTGAAATTTTCGATAGGCCATAACTTTAAATTTTGAGTTTTCAGTTAGGTCCTTTTGCCAGATCAAGGGCGATATGAGACGTATGCTTAAATTTCTTGCATAATCTCAAGTGAAATGTTTAGCTTTTTCCGTCAACTACTTCACGTGTAAGTTAGTGTTATCTGCTACTTTGTTTAGTTCAATTTTGATATTTTCAGCGCTTCTTCCTTCTTTTTCTTAAAACTAACTTACATGGTAAATTTCGAAAGAAAGTTGAATTTCTTCTGAATCTAATCTAATCTAATTTGTTTCGCTTAGCTTGAATTCTAAGCTAAAGCAATTTGTCAAAGAAACAAACTTAAATTTTTTAAATTCTGAGAAGCAAAGTTTAGATAACAATGCTGAAAGCAGATTAAATGCAGTCAATTCAATAAGTAATTCGACTCGTTTAATAGATTAGGTTTACCTGTATGGGAAGTCTAGCAGAGTGTTACCTGGTAGTTAAAAGTTGACTAGGCAGTGTCTTGCTACTGCTTAGGTTTAGTGAATAAGATCTAGGCTAGATTGATAAAATACGTTCTAGTGGAGTGGTCAATCCTACCGTTTTTAATAGAATTACTCGTTTCCATTTAAGATTTGTAGTTTCTCACTCTTTAATTATTAATTACTTGTGGAAAACTTAAACCTTATTATAAGCTGACACAGCAACTTTTACTTTTGATATTTGCAAACTAGCGTCTTTGCTCTGCCACAGCCTTCGAAGAACTGTGATCCATATTGAGAAAAAATAAGCAGTAATATATGTAGTTTAGCAAATTAGTCAGTTTCTTGCAATGACGGAACGAATTACATGCTGTCGTATACGGCCGAATATGCTAGCTCCATTAAATTTATTTTTAGATGGTGGTATTGCTAGGGAGACTTTGAAACACAGATCGGCATAGCCTACACTCAGCCTACACCGGTGTAGGCTGGACCCACGCACTACGCAAGCCAATGTAAAAGACTACGCAAGGTGTTCCAAGCGCGCCTACTATGAAGACTACGCAGGGGGCGCGAACTGCACCGACGCAAGAGACTTTACTACATACGCAGTCATTAGTGCGTTAGTATATACGCGGACCACGCGCAGCGTAGTTTCTGTGCTTTTTAGCGTACAGTACGCGGACTAAGCACTGCGTAGTCTATAGCGCGGCTGACTAACAAACTATACTCAAAGTGTAAACGTATATCAGAGGATGAGATCAAAGTTGGATAAATATATTTTTAAATTCAGTTTCTACATTTCTTCCTTTTTTTAAAAGCAGTCTTCTTTCTTTAGGATAATGTCACTGTTCGAAAATGTCAGTCTATTCTGTAAAAGTCCCCAGAGATTGGATCATATTGCGCTGGCTTGCGCCGGGCTCTGATAGGATATCGACGGGGCGTGTCATCTGAATCGGAGGAGCTTGCTTCTGTACTTGACTGATCTTGGACAACATCAGGGCTCCCACTAGAGCTACTGAAGCTTTCCGAAGGATTGGAGGGTGTGGAGGGTACCGAAGATAGGTCAAGGTCGTTGCCTGCCGGTCCCGCGGCAGGCTCCACAGGCACAGGGTCATTGCCTGCCGGTCCCGCGGCAGGCTCCACAGGCACAGGTTTGATATTAACCAACAATTTGAACCTGCCGTCTTGTACCCCGCTTTCTTGTACTTTGCTTTCCTGTACTCCGCTTTCTTGTACTCCGCTTTCTTGTACTCCGCTTTCACAGCTTGTCTTTTGCTGCTTCGCCGGTTTCCTTGCTCGATTGTCGGTCTTTTCATGACTTCCCCATTTCTTGGAGTTTTGATGGCGGGCAGCCGGGGGCGTGACATCGGTCAGATTTCTGGGCTAGGTTTTTTTTTTGGTCAAAAATAGCGTCGTTTGCAGAAATGAACAATAGTTTTGACGACGCCAAAATAAAAATGACGACAGAATGACCAAGCCAAAATGTGGAAGTAGCACTCAAATTTAACAAGAATGCAAAGTTTCTTTTACGTTTTACCAGTGATTTTTTTAAAAATTCTCGAATTTTGGGGGCTGCCGCCCCCAAACCCCCGCTCTATATATTGTCTTAGTGATGTTAAGCTTCGACGATGTTTGAACAGTCAATCAGTGGGTATATATATCTATTATATATATACAAAGTCGCAGGCTACAAGTCTTTATGCTGCATACTTCAATTGCATTTTTTGATGCAAGTTTCTCATACCAATTTCGCTGAATATTTTCTTTAAAAACTTTCTCTTCGGATTATCTCAGCTAGAGGAATGAGAGCTTATATATCTGTATGTACCAGGATAGGATGTTTAAGAACGTTTTGTTGCATATATAAATGTTATAACTACTAAGATGGATCTGGAGGGCAGCCCTGTCGTTGCGATTTGACGGTAAGTAAAAGCAGACAGGAAAAACAGAAAAAAGGCAAGTCAACAGAATTTCGTGAGCACGTATATATACGTATATTTCCAACGTTTTTACCAGATTTTTGGATAGAAAAAGCTTAAAATGTCGTGCGAGTTTAGCAAAAAATTCTTATTTTTCCCTTCAAAAACTTTTCTTGTTTCTGCAAAATGAAAAAATTAAAGATTTAAAGGACGATTTCATTTAAAAAGCAACAAATTTCTTCAACTTCTGGGGGGCTGCGCCCCCCAGACCCCCACATTACGTATATCGGGTTGTTCTCGTCATTGCTAATGCTCAAAGACCTGATAAATACATAGACACAAGATATATATTTGTATTATATGAGTACGTAAGTTAGAATATATATTCGCGGGACAATGCGAAATGTGAAGCAACACACGCCAACAAGGTAAAAATTCAACCAAAATTACGAATATAGCCTAAAATCAAATCAAAACTGTATTTCTGCAAAACTTTATTTTTGACGTTGGACAAATAAAAATGACGCTCAGAAAATAAAAATGACGAAAATTTGATGAAATCCGATTTTGAAAAAAAACGCTGTTTCTGGGCCTTTGTTTGTAGAGTTTCAGTCTGTTGAAATGTACCACCTGGCGGTTCCTTTTCTGGGCACAATTCTGGATGCGATATGTAACATCAGAAAGTTTCTTTATGACTACAAAAGGGCCAATCCACTTTTTGTAGAACTTTCTGGATTGTCCTTGAGGAACCACTGGGGCGTTCAGTAGTACCATCTCGCCTTCCTCAAACGGTTCACCAAAAACTCTTTTGTCATAGTATTCTTTTTGACTTCTTTTCGCCTTCATGTCACTTCTGCGGACACTGTCTTGGGCATGCTGGATGGCTTCTCTAACTAGTCTTGCGTACTCGGCTGAGTTCGTTACTTCTTCTTCGGGAATTTCCATAAGTTCGTCAACAAAAGCCCGAACTTCTTTGCCGAACACAAGACGATTAGGTGTGAATCCTGTTGATGAATGAACACTGGATCAGTAAGCTGCCATCACCAAGGGCAGCCACAAGTCCCAGCTCCGTTCATTGTTGGCGACATAAGCTTGAAGCATTCCTTTTATCGTTCTGTTTATTCGTTCTACCATTCCCGCTCCCTCTGGATGGTAGGGTGATGATCTGGTTTTGACGATGTGAAGCATCTTGCAGATGTTCTTCAGAGTTGCATTGTCAAAATTGGTTCCTTGATCGGAATGTATATACGGATTCAGGTATTCCATATCGGCAGATAAATTCATTAACCAATGTATTAGCAACAGCGGGTGCGGTTATCCGAGACATCGCATAGGCTTCAGCGTACCTGGTGAAGCTGTCGATAGCTACAAGGATATACCGCTTGCCTTTGGAAGTTGTGGGAAGGGGACCAATCAGATCCACAAATACTTGCTGAAATGGACGTCCAACAGGCATCTGCTGCAGAGGAGCTCGTAGTTTTCTTCCAGACTTGAAACTTTGACAATCTGGACAGCTAGCTCAGTATTCTTCTACATCTCTGCGCCAGCCAGGCCAGAAAAAACGAGACCTGACTCGTTCCCTCGTTTTAGCCTCTGCACCATGACCAGCGGTAGGAGCATCATGGACTGCACTGAGGATACGGGGAACGCAACTCAAAGGAACAATGATCTGGAAAACTGTAGAGTTGTTTCTAAAGTCTTCGAACTGTCGATATATCAAACCATGTCTGATGATCAGTGATTGGTATTGATCGTATAGCGAACGCAAAAACGGACTTGCGCTGTTTTTGTCTTTCTCGGTGGGAAGAGATCTGTTTTTCAGGAGTGAAAATAGGATTCTGAGATCTGGATCCTCTTTCTGTGAGTCTCTCAAGGATGCGTTGGGTACATTTGATATAGCAGAAATTTCTCCAAATCCCTTGTAATCAGGTGGAAGCAGGCCACCGAGATTTTGGCACCATCTGCATGAACATGCTTCAAGTCTTGACAGAGCATCGGCATTGGAGTGATTTTTTCCCTTGCGAATTTCTATAGAGTAGTCATATTCGGCTAGGGTCTCAAACCAACGTCCGAGTTGTCCTTCTGCGTCCTTGAGTTTGCTGATCCACTGAAGAGCAGCGTGATCAGTGCGAACAACAAATTTCTTCCCCAAAAGGTACGGTCTGAAGTGCCTTACGAATTCAACGATGGCGAATAGTTCTTGCCGTGTCGCACAGTACTTCCTTTCGGCTTTGGACAACGTCTTGCTAGCGTAGGCGATGGTATGTTCGTTGTTGTCCTGGTACTGCGACAGTTCAGCACCAATCGCCCATCCTGAAGCATCTGTGTCCAGGATGAATGGTGACTTGTCATCAAATCGGGGATATGCAAGGACTGGAGCTGACGTCAATCGTTGCTTCAATGTGTTGAATGCTCTGTTGCATTCAGCTGTCCACTGAAATGGAACATCTTTCTGAGTAAGCTTAGTCAGTGGGCAGACAAGGGCTGCAAAGTTTTTGATATGTTGTCGATGGTACGACGCAAAACCCAGGAAGGAGACCAATTCATTGACAGTAGCAGGTTGCTTCCAGTGGGCAACTTTAGTGATTGTAGCAGGATCAATGCTAACACCCGCAGAGGGCAGCATGTGACCCAAATATTTCAAACTTTTCCTCAAAAATTCACATTTTTGTGGCTTTACTTTAATCCCAGCTTTGGCTAGCTTCTCGAGAACGCGTTCCAGCTTCTGCCGATGCTCTTCATAAGTTCTTCCAAAAACTAGAATGTCGTCTAGGTACACAATGCAATCCTGGCGTTCCAGTCCACCGAAGATCTTTTGCATCGTACGCTGAAACGTAGCTGGAGCTCCCGTCAAACCGAACGGCATGACGTTAACCCAAAAGGGGTTACGAATGCAGTCATGTCTTTACTTTGTTGATCCATCTCAATCTGCCAATATCCACTGATAAGATCAAGACTGGTGAAGAATCTCGCTCCGCCAAGATTGTCGATGCAATCTTGAATGTTAGGAAGCGGAAAGCAATCTTTACGAGTGATATCGTTCAATCTGCGGAATCCACGCAAAATCGTTTCGTCCCGTCTTTCTTGGGAACAATGACGATAGGAGAATCAGATTCTGTAATTACTCCTTTCGACAGCATATCCTTTACCATGGATTTCACGTCTTCAAGAAGATGAGGAGGTATGCGTCTCGCCTTCTGTTTAAAAGGCATTGCTCCTTGTACGTCAATCTTGTGTGTGCTGACATTACATCGACCGTAATCTGTGCTGTGATATGCAAAAACATCTTTGAATTTCTTCAGGAGTTCCCACATCCGGGACTTTTCTGCTTCATCTTCCACATGACTCAAGTCAACCAGTGATTTCAGCTTCCCCAGCTTTACTTCATCACCATCAACGTCGACTGGAATAGGCAATTTGTCAGCAGAGCAATCGGTCTTGTTACAGCTGAGTACCAGATTATCTTCTGAAGACTCTTCTCCAGAAATCTTCATCATATCCACGGCGAGGGCATCATAATCAACGACGTCATCCAGTCGCGTGAACTGACCAATATTAGTGTTACGGTATATGTGCTTTGGATAGGCAGTTGGATTCACCAAAATCATCAAGACCTGTCCATCAGCAGGTCTGACCAAGGTAGTTTGAACCAAACAAGAGTTGCATTTCTTCGAAAATTTGTGACATTCTTCTGCAATCCCCAGGATTCCATCAAACGACCTTGTATACTCTTCATCGGCTATTTTCACTGGTACAGTACCCATACTGTATGGCGGAACAGTCACGGCATCCACAGTTTTCATAGCAGCCATGACAGCAGGCGAACCGTTTCGTGTTTCGAACCAAGCCACTCCTGCTGGATGACGCAAACACCAAGAATCCAAATCAATAGAGCACTTATGTTTGGACAGAAAATCGGAGCCTAGAATCGCAGGCTTGCTCAAACTGTCAACTACGATCACTTCATGCGTAGCTGCCAAACCGCAGAATGACAGAGTCAACAACATTACACCTAATGTGCAAAGACTGCTGCCATTCGCTGCCTGTAGTGTAGGAAACACAGGCTTTAACATTGCTTCCCAATTACTTCCAAAAGCTGTTTCACAAAAGTCTTTTCTTACGATAGTTTTAGCAGATCCAGAATCAACCAGTGCAATCATCTTTTTATCATTAACAGCAACAGATAGCTCAGGGCAGACTTTGTTTTGGGTCTTCTTATTAACTTCCTGTGATCGACCCTCTTCACAGGAAGTTACATGTTTAAATCCATATTGCGCTGTTAAATCCATTTTTAAATTCAGTTTCTACATAGTCTTTAGTGCGTAGTACGTATATTCGCGGACTACGCACACCGTCGTCTTTTGTGCGTAGTACGCGGACTACGCACTGTATGTATAGTGTTTAGTGCGTAGTACGCGGGGAGTATATACGCAGTGCGGGCCGACGCAAAAGATTTTAGTGCGTGCGCAGTCCTTAGTTGGTAGTATATGCAGCGTAGTTTTTAGCATGTAGTAGGCGGCTAAGCACTGCGTAGTCCTTAGTCCTTAGGCGGAGCCTCCTGAACTTGAGAATTTTTAAAATAGCAAAAACATCCTGAATATCTAGCTTTAAATATAGCTTTAAATTTGTTTTATTTAATTAAATATAGCAATTTTGAATCATCTTTGCACACACCCCCCTCCGGATAAAGTACGAAGGACTACGCAACAGTCAAGACCAGTGTAGGCTGCCGACTCTGACCTTGCCGATCTCTGCTTTGAAACCGAGCTCATTCATTTAGTAAAAATTTGAACAAATCTTGAAAACACATTATTTTGATTCTTTATCGAAAGTCAGATGTCGAATTTTCAATAAAGTGTAAGTAATTTTCTGTATCAGGTAGTACACTGTTAGCAGACTGTCGGAACGTTGGGTCTATTGTTTAGACTCCAAAGATGGCAGCTAAATGAACTCCTTTGAGTTTAAAATCATTAAGTTATTTCTAATGTTGTTCCCCGGGACTCGGTAAAATAGTTCCGTTGATCCACATGCCCACGAAAAAAGCTTGGTTGATTTTACAGTCATGGGAAATCAATGTGTAAAGACTGTTGGTTGTAACTGGTTTGCTAAAAATATAGTATTTTGCTAGCCTCTTATTCATTGTGAGCTTCCGAATGAAAATTTCGTTTTTAACTGAAAAGGTTAAAGAATTGTAGATACCACCACCGTAAATGTTTAATCTGTAACTGGAAGCTGGTGCTGTTTCAGTAGTCGATTTTAGTTTGGTTCAGTTTTCGCCGATGATGCGAAATAGGTTCAGTTTCAATCCAAGTTTCAGGCAGCAACGCAATACAATTTCAGTTATAGTTTCAGTCGAAGTCAAAATTTCAGTTAAGTTAAAGTTAAAATATTCGGTTTTCAACCTTTTGAGTTACCTTAAAACGTAGTTTAGTAATTATTCAAAGTCACTGCAGCAGCAGGATTAACGGAATCGAAGCTTAAAGCCTTCAAAATGTCTGGGGTTTTAACGTAATACTGAAACTAATTTCATGCAGAGTTATAAATTGTGACCCGAATTAACTTCAGTTTCAGGTTTATTTTCAGTTTCAGTGACTGAAACTGCAGCACAGTAAGTGTTTACATTAAAGATAAAAAACTAATATCAACAGCTTTTCCAACAAAGGATTAACAGAAAAACAACTTCAAATAGGATGATTTGCAAAGGACACGGTAGCGGATGTTTTCTCAAATTACATCAGTTCGTGTTAAGCCGAAAAAGCTAAAACTAAAATTTGTTTTTGCTTAATAATACTGCAAATTTTCATGACTTCGTCAACTTCGTCAACAGAAACTGTGTTTCAAGTCAGAAAAGAAAAATCGCGAATTGCTGTTCATGTGTTGTCTGCTTACATTTATCCTACCGCTTGGTGATTTGTTAATGTAAAAGTAACAGTTAAGTGATCGGTGCACACCACAACATAACCAATCTTTAATTTTAACATGCTAGAAGAGATCGAAGAGGATTGAGTATCCAAAATATTAAAATTTTCATGCTCAATACATTCAAGAAAAGAGTTGTAGCGAGCGCAGGAGCAGGGAAATAACACTCAGAAACAAGAGTATTCAAAATATAGATTTATCATAAGCTTAGTGAGAATCTACGACCCAACAGTTACTCTAACTTTAGCACCTCACAAAATTGTCACACTATTTCGCGATATTTGTTATCGCGGAATGTTTATCTGTATAGATCGAGCAGTAATTATGGCAGGATTAATTAACTGGTTAACAAATGCCCTATCTGAGCTGAACTGAGTCATTTAACTGTAGTGCGTCGACGCACGTACGTAAGCGTCTGCATGCGTTCATGAGCATGAATACGCTACATTTTTAAACGGTTAAAACGGCATGTTACAATCTGAGGCGTCGACGCGCGTTTCTCTGCGTTCGCAACTATGAATGCAACTTCAGAGTTGGCAAATTGGCTCGGGTTCTCGGCTTTACTCGAGTTAGGAATGTTATGGCTCGGAAATGTTGCTAGAATCGGGGTCGAAAACACCTGCTTGAAACTGGAAGAAACTCCTTAAAACAAACATTGAGTCCGAAATAAAATTTCTGCATGCTGTTTATTAGCTTGTTAGTACGGGAAAGGCAAAGTTTAAGAGTTTAACATTTTAGCAGTTCTGAACCTGGCTAGGTCCGGGAGTGACAGTTCTTGGTCAGGTCCGACCAGAGCAACGCTGAGCCAACTCCGACATTTGTATACTGACTGAGGCTGGCAAAAAGTGCATTTCATATGTTGTTACTTATTTCAGGTTGTTCTCAGTTGCCAATGCATTAGTGGAGAAAAAGTGACCTCATGTGACCTTGGAATTGAGGCGTGTCCCGCTAGCGTGACGACCCTCATTCTTAGTGGAAGTGACCCATTTTGCTGGAAATGTCCGGAACTGGGTATTATCCTGCCTAACTTGAATACCATTTTTATTTCCGATCTCTCCATGTGTCCAGACAGACCCTGCGGACTGCTGCTGTGCTGTGCCTATCAAATTCGTTTCCTTGACGAAAGCGATCCTCACATTTGCCTGTGGTAAGTCAATTAAAACAATTCTTTGACATACGTGAATTCCAAACAAAATTTAAAGCAATGGAGTCTGCTGTGGCTCAAATTTTTCTTTGGAGGAGCTGCAGTGGCAATTATTTCTTTCATTAACTTTGATTTTGTTGCCGTTGATTTTATCTTTACTACATGTCGTTAGGTTACAATGTATTTCTGTTAATTTTCTACATAAACAACCCTGATGTAGGTATTATTTTGTTTAGTCCTACAAACAGTACAGTCGATGTGCCTTCAATTAGTACTGTCAAAGCAACAATTCCCACCACTGCTACTGCTAACACTACTACGGCAAACACTACTACTATCGTTACTACTGCAGCTGCTGCGACGGCGAATGCAGTAGTTTTGGGACTATCCTTATCAGTGGCATCTTTGGCTGTTCTTGGTCTGGTCATTGCTGTGTTGTACTTGTAAGTTTCTATGTGCATGCAACAAAGAACCAATGTAAACAAAATATTAATGCAGTAATGCCTGCACAGAGAAATGTTGAATGGTTAGAGGACTAGGCTCGAACTTTGTTAGTGCAAACATTTGTAGATTTATAAAATGTAAACATATTTGCTGTACTCTTGTGTTCTTTTTATGTACCAATGCCTGTACAAATGTTGAATAGTTAGAGGACTAGGCTCGAACTTGGTTGATGCAAACATTTGTAGATTTGTTGTAATTTTAAACGTATTTGTTGTAGTCATGTGTTCTTTTTATTTGCAGCGTGCGTCGTAAGCGGCGACGACAATTGGCTCGTCGGGAGAATATTGAGATGGAACACATCCCGTTTCCACCACCCTTTGATCCGCAAGCTCATCTCAGTCGAAGCCTCTCATTGTCTGCGCTGGAGCAGTCCAGTTCTGCTCCGCTTATCCTGCCACCCCCAACTCTGCCTTCAACTCCAAATACCCCACGGTATCCACGTAGACAGCGTCGTCAAGTGAACCGGTTGGATCTTTAATCCGCGGAGAAGAAAAGGGTCGAATGTAGATAATATTTTATATAATATTGTTGTAATGTTTTGACACAAAGAATTTATTTTGCTGTTACTGTGAGTTTTTTTGACACAAAGAATTTATTTTGCTGTTACTGTGAGTTTGAAGTGTTTTGTTTTTTGATTAAATTTGATACTGGGTTACTGAATAACTTGAATCAGAGACAGTAGGTTTTAATCCTAGCACACTGATGCAGCAAGCGAAAATATATAAAGTCGCAATTCCTAGAAAATCGTCCCTGAATGACTGCTCATTAGCTACACAGTGGCTGCTCATTGGCTGCACAGTGGCTGCTCATTGGCTACACACTGGCTGCTCATCAGCTACAGAGTGGCTGCTCATTGGCTACACAGTGGCTGCTCAGTTGGCTACTCAAAGTTTTAGTTCCTATGATTTAAATTATAGATTATGCAGTAAAATCAAAACTCTGTTATAACCAGCACACTAACTTAGGCTGCCTAACTGTGCTGGAATCATCATTTTTACACTACTTATACGTATAGATAATTGCTTAGTTTATTCATTAAAATGTTGAATTTCACACGGTTTTAAAGAAAAATCAAACTGAAATTTATATCTTACTAAAATTAAGATAAAACCTATTATGAGCTAACCCTCTCATATAAACCCATCTGCAAGAAATCAGGACTGGTATTCTGAAGGCGCTGGAAAGTATGAGTCAAGTCAAAGGTGGTGGAATAATATAATCCCTCAGTTGCTAGTACAGTCTGAATCATAGAAACCAGCAGTTTATTATCTTGAATCTAAACAGTAAAACAACCACTCCTATACAAACCTGACCAACTTTAGACCATTACAAACAAAGCGACACCACAAAGTGCTACTTGCCACCTACTTGCAATAAACGTTTAAACCATCCACTTGTTCTATAAAATTTATTGTTTTCTCAACAGTGCAGCCTGACAACAATGTCCTTACAGCAAGAAAGCAATACGTATATATTTGGGCCAGCGTAAAAAGGTGCACAAAAGTAATATCAACTCCAAGCGAAATACAGCATAAACGATGAAACGCACACATACCTGTTTTTCATTTAAATGGAGCATGGTCCGGGAATATGCCAAAACATCAGCACCTTTAATCTTGAAAATACTGTGGCCATTCACAGTACCAACATGCTCCCTTTCAGTGATGACTATCAAATAAGGGCCTCCAATTAGTCGAATTATTCCTACTATGCCATAGACTATCTGGGGCGACACCTGGGTAGGTATGTCATTTAAGGCTAAACAATTTAGTATATGTTGACATTCTACGTGTAGTATATACATACAACACACATATATATACAGCACACACGCCATGGACATATTTCAATTTGACATTCGGAAAGTGACATCCAGGCAGTTCTGACGAAACTGCCCTAAAACTTGTACAGCTTTCTTATATTGATTCAAATACAGATTTTCCTGAAAAACAATTAGATACCAAGGTTCATATCTGGCGCAGAATATATAGTAACACATTTGTCGATGTAGTAAGGACAGACCAGAATTCCGGCATAATCTAACATAGAGGAGTTCTGGGGGGCCGGGGATCCTTCGAAAATTGGAAGTTCGGTACAAGGGCTAGAAAATCCAGAGCCAAGAGATAACGCCAAAAAAGGTCAAATTAAGTCCCCACACCACCCCCCCCCCACAGCACTCTACAGCCACTTTGAGCATGCACTTCTATGACGAAAGTTGCTCAGCTCACTTAGAGCTGTCATTTGATACCAAATTTGACCATTTTTGAAAAATTTTATTTTTGACCAAAATCGCCAAGTCCCCACCCCGCCCTACCACAGCACTCTACAGCCACTTTGGGTTCGCAGTTCTATGACGAAAGTTGCTCAGCTCACTTAGGGCTGTCATTTGATACCAAATTTGACCAATTTTGAAAAATTTTATTTTTGACCACTTGACCCCCCTACCCCCGACCCCGATTGACCCTTCAAACGGCAATGTGGAACCAGCCCAGCAAAATGGGTGGGTTGGACGCCAAAACGGACACCAGAAATGAGCTGGGCGCACCAGAAAACCCCTATGGACAAAGATTTGAGAGGCTATGCACAGTCCTATATGGTGTTCTTGGAAGTCGGTACCGATTTGACCCTCAAGACAGCAAAGTGGAACCACCCCAGCAATATGGGTGGGTCCGACGGCAAAACTGCTTACGGGAATCAATTCTCCGTGCCAGAAAACCTTTGTGTGGAAGATTTGAGCTTTCTAAGCTGAATACATAGCGAGAAATTTCGATTTTTCATTTTTCGAATTTTCACCATTTTTCACCGGCCACCGTGGTCGCTTGGGAAGTGATAGAGAAACGACACTTAGCTATTTAGTTAGTTCGATATATGTAATTTCTGAATATAAAAAGAAATCGGCTCCAGCTGTTAACGTTCGAGCTGCGCAGCGACCACAAAAATGGTCACTTTTCACTCTGAGCCGACTTTGCGGCGCCGCTGCGGCGCTGTGGCGCACCTGCGGCGCAAAAAAAGTAGCGATTCTTAAATGGCGCATGGGGTACTACCAGACCCTATACCCCTTTAGGTCCGGCGTCCGCTGCAGACTACGTGAAAGAGGCGGAAAGTCAGGACAAAACGACCATTAAATAGGAGAAACCGAAAAAAAAACATCGCCGCCATAACCGGTCCGGGCGCAACTTTTTAACGGTAAGCGATACAGGGCTGAAACTTCACACACATACTAAACTCGATGTGCTCTACAATTTGCGCATGAAATTTGCACAGGATCTACGCAGGATTTTGCGCAGCTTCTTTTACACGTCTCCAGGTACTTTTGACACATGACACATACCTTCTGCACCCACACGGCAGGCAAAGAGCTTGGCTGGGCGGGTCGTAGCGCCACCTACCAAGGCCGACAAAACGGTGGCCGTAGGAATTTCTAGGGCAACGGGCAGCTGATTGCGAGAAGTGGGTAAGGGCAATAGAGATGACGTACCCAAGTCTTCAATTTTGCGGTTGACCTCCGCAAGCAGGTCAAGATAGTTCACAGTTCAGATCTGCTCTACCTCTTGCAAATCCAGATGCTGTACCTTCTGACCGTGGCCTACCAGGTAATATCACGCCCCGAAATTCTTCTTGGGTACGATCCCGCGCTCGCCAGCTACCCTCCGGATGTCCCAGCTTCCCGTGTCCGGGATGAACTTAGTGGTCTTGAACATTTCAGTGACCAAACTTTGGCTCTTTTCCTTGCGGTCCTCTATGGAATGTTGGAGTCCCCTCTCTT
Source organism: Trissonchulus latispiculum (assembly GCA_030248195.1). Classification (NCBI taxonomy): domain Eukaryota; kingdom Metazoa; phylum Nematoda; class Enoplea; order Enoplida; family Ironidae; genus Trissonchulus; species Trissonchulus latispiculum. The sequence goes on along the minus strand of JASAND010010571.1, from coordinate 15,384 downwards.
CTCAGAGTCGGTAAAGGACGCTACTACGATCCTAACTCGATGTACATAAGATCTGGCGACGTGTCTACCTCACCCGAATTGGTATCCTCAATTTGGGCCGGCAGGTTATTTGGCGGTGTTCGGACTGAATGAGCAAGGGGAGCTCATTAAACTGTCGGCCCGCTCCTATCCACCCATCCAATAATTTGTGAACTATTGACTGACCTGATCCGTATTGACTCTTATGTTGGTTGCATGAATGCGTGCCTTTTGTAAGAGGGGGAAAATGTAACAGTTGACATAGTTTGATTATTTTCTCTCCCCCCCCTCTCTTCAAAATCACTAAATAATACATTTTAAAACATTTACCTTTTAAACTTTCCACAAAACTTCTCAAAAGTATGTTTAAAACAATAACACTGGGCGTCACCATTTTCACGCCCCAGTTCTTTCAAATCCGTATTCAACTATTATTTAAACTTGTAACCTTTTTCTTTTTGGGGCTCAGTTTGCTAGAGCAGTTTCTTCGACTAGTTGCACTTCGCGCTATCTTTCACTATTTACTATGACAGTACTCTCTACTGCATACTATGTCAACTACGCCAGCTTTCCCCTTTTCGCTGGCTCTCACTGACTTAGTGCTTTCAACCGAAAGCCCTCATATTTCTCATTGTTGACTGTGTATCCACCGAGACCCGCTACACAGTTCTCTATCTAAAGCATTAACCGAGGACCGTATCTTGTTTATTGCATACACTTGTTGTAATTTCGAATCGTAAGAATTGTTAGTTTACTTCGTGCCCGTTCCATGGCCCTCTATTATAAATAATATAATAATACTTACTGTAACAACTCTCATTTGTTACCCCTCTCGCCTCCTGCTAACCACGCTCTGTCACACGTTTTAACAAGTTAGCAACTCAGAAATTTCATGTTATTAATACATTAAAAGTTATTACGTATATACCATTAGAAACTGTAGTGGAAACTATTTTTATAAGTTTCCATTACCTACAAGCAAGCGAAAAATTAGAAATGCCAAAAACGTCTAAATTTCTATTTTTGTAGTGTTAAAGAGTTGGTTCCGGGTCCGTTTCCAAAAACAGTATATACCGGACGGGTCTTCGGAGTTCCGGTTGATCCCTACTACACACTGCTGGCATTTTTTTAGGGTTTTGAAAGTGGGGGGGGGCTTCGCCCCCCTCCCCTAGGGAGGGGGAAGGGGGGGGGCTTCCGAGAAGTGAGGGTGGGCGAGCCAAAGGTAAAATATACCGAAATTTTTAGCGAAAAATTAGCATTTTTAAGGTAAAAACGCAAAAAATCGCTGTTTTTAAGCTTAAAATTAGCTTATATGTCCATAAATTAGCTAAAAATTGAGAAAATTTGACCTCAAAAACCTAATTTTTTGACTGTTTTGGGCGACCCCCAAAAAAGTGGGTGGGGGCTTGCCGAAAAGTGGGGGCTGGCTTATTTTTACTGGGGTGGGGGTTGGGCCGCCCCCCATTCGAGGTTCCCCCCCATGAAAAGCCCCCCCATAACCCCCCGTAACTCAAAAAATTGCCAATTTTTACCCTAAATTTTCGAAAAATTTTCTGGCTTCGCCGGATTTTTAACGAAGTTTCCACTATTTTAGCGTAAAACACCCCTTAATCTTAGGCGATTTTTGGCATTTTTCGCACAAAAAACGTAAAAAAATTAGCAAAATTTTTCTGAAAATATGCCCCCCCATTTTTGGTGAGCCATTGGGGGGGGCAACATCGAGCCCTCCCCATAAATGTTGGCCTAAAAATAAGCCAGGGGGGGCTCCGAAAAGTGGAGGGGGAACCGAAAAGTGGGGGGGCACCCCCACCCCCCACTAAAAAACTGCCAGCACTGTGTAGTAGTACGTACTGAATCCAACTGCTTAAAGAAAGGACCATATATCCATACAGTATATCTATCGCTTACGTTGAACACTAATCTCTCTGGAAATCCTATCAATGCAAAGACAAGAACTGGAAATTATTCCGCCATCTTCAGCCCTTGGTTCCAAATAGAATTTGTCTGGAACTGTGTGCCTGAAACGCAAAACAAATTACAAACACGCTAAAACAATGTCACACTAGACGTCAAATGTCAAACAAGAATACTCCTTCGTCGCCTGTAAAATATACACGAGTCCTTGGAAGGTAGGTTGTACAGTGGACAAATACAAGAGTGTGCCTGTAAAATACATCTGAGCGAGGTGAGGTTGTAAGCGAATGAAAACAAGCTGTAAAAATCTAACATGAGCCGGCCACTATAACGAGGCTCGTATTGGCGTTTCTTGCTTTGTCCTACTTTTAAATTGTTCTGATATTGGCTGGAGTTAATTTGCTAATGCCGCCAATTACCTACGTCCACGACTGCATTACATTTTATACTGGCGTGGCGTGTCTCGCACATACATATATATACAAGTAAATATAATATGAAATAGACTGTAGGCAGAATGTTCATGTAACATTGCAGACGTAAATACCTTCTTTGTACCTTACCTTCTTTGTAGAGACATCAACGAGCTGATGATTTGAGATAACGGAAGGCAGCAACCCGGAAGCGCTTAGGGTCCACTTCAGTCGCTACTGCAGGTGGCAGTGAGTTCCAGACACGCGTCACATGTGGCATAAAGCTTTTCATATGCGCCGCTGTGCGTGATGTTGGAACAACTCTTGACATCGGATTTAGGGAACCACGTGTTCTACTATTTTCTGGCCGTGGGGGTGGGAGTAGCTGTTGTAATGCAGGAATATCTTCGCGATATAGCAAGGTGTTATAGACCGATAAGGCGCCAGTGTTTTGACGTAAACTTAATCGGTCGAAATCACTGCTACAAAGCCTGCTTGCTTTTCTGTTGATGGCCTCTAGGGAACCGATGGCATACTTTGGGGCACTAAAGCAGATTGGCAGACAGTACTCCATAATCGGTCGAATCGCTGCCTTGTACAAGTGTCCAAGAGATTTCTTAGATAGAGAATCTGAGTGTCTACGCAGCAATCCAATCCAGCAATCCAGCAATCGTTGGTTTACTCATCAGTTGGGGGGCCCAAGAAAGGCTGCTCGTGAAGGTTAGTCCCAACAGTTTTATACAGTCCGCGTTAGGAATGGCTACCGTGTTCCACTTTATGGCGGTCTGGTATGATGGCGGTCTATTTTTCGTGATACGAGCATCGCCTGAGTTTTAGGCTGATTGAACCTCATTTTCCAACGGCGAGCCCATCCTGAAGCTTCAGCTAAGTCAGCTTCAAGGAAGGTGGCAATATCATTTCGGTCTGCAGCAGTAGGAATTGTTGCAAACGACGTGAGGTCATCAGCATAGGCAATAGATTCGTTGCCGAATTTGCCCAATAAGTCGTTGACATAAACCAGGAACAAAGTAGGACCAAGAATCGAGCCTTGCGGCACACCTGATCCAACCAGTTTAGGGCAGGACAACGATGCATTTACCCTCACCTCCTGACGTTTACCACTGAGGTAATCAGTGAGCCATGACAGCAATCGACCGCTAATCCCATATCCGCTGGCTGAGCTTATACAGCAGACCTCGATGCCATACGGAGTCAAATGCCCCAGCCAGATCTAAGGCTAGGATTTGGACTTCACCATTTGTGTTTAAGGCATTCGCACACACCTGACTTAGCAACAAGTTGCACTGGGGAGTGTGGAGCGGCCCTTGCGGAATCCATATTGTGCATCGCTTCATAGATGTTGACCTTCAAGGTGCTTAACCAAGCAGTAGTTATGACTCCATCACTTTTGATACAATCGAAAGGAGTGAGACAGGCCTGTAGTTCACTGGATTGGACCGATCCCCTTTCTTGAACACCGGTGTTACAACGCTAGTCTTCCAATCATTTGGCACACAACCGGTAGACATTGATCTATTAAATAGCACAGACAATGGATAGGCTAGCACATCCGCACATTCCTTAAGCACTACAGCAGGAATGTCATCTGGTCCAGAGCTTTTCGTAGTATCCAAGCGTCGTAGCAGCTTTCGGATAATCCGAGGCCTGAAGACAATGCGAGAAATCTTAGTCTGTGTGAATGAATGAAGGAAGGGGAGACTTCCAGAACCATCATCCGTCTGACACTTTGAAACAAAGGTTTCATTCAATATGTTTGCCTTCATTGTGTCATCTACTATTGAGACATTGCCAAGCAGGAGTGGTGGTATAGGCGGTTTGTTGGATCTATGAGTTAGCCTGTTCGCTGTTCTCCACCATTTTCTTCCAGACTGGCCATCCACTTCCAGAGCAACTCGAGAAGCGTATTCCCTCTTGTAGAACCGAAGGCGATGGTTGTACAAATTTCTAGCTCTTGTATAGTTGACTCTATCTTCATTTGCAAGCGTTCTCTTCCATTCATTGTAGGTACGAATCTTGCAGCGTAGAAGACGACGAAGTTCAGTATTATAAAAAGGATGGTTACGTTTAGCATTTATCACTTTGCTAGGAATGTACTGGTGCATACCATCAATGATAGCATTTTTAATGTCGTTCCACAGTGTATTTGGATCTCTTCGATTGCCCATTCGGAGTTGACTGATGTGGCCACGCAACCCTTCCCAGTCAGCTTGCCGTAACAGTTAATTGACCGGGGTTCATGATCAAACGGTGGAGAATTACAGCAAAAGGATGCAACAACAACAGCATGATCTGAGGTGCCGATAGGTGCAGTGCACTCTTCAAGGGACAACTCCGGGTCAGCAAACTCGTTAACATCACTGAAAATAAGATCCAGGGTAGATGCGGAAGTTCCCATCCTAGTTGGATCGGTTACCAGTTGCACTAAACCATTTGACGCCGCAAAAGCCTCTGCATCTAGTCCGCACTGATTTGTTGGTCCAGAATGATGTAAGTAGGCTTCGTTGTGCACATTAAAGTCACCGATTATTGCGATACGGCACCTGGTGTCATTCGACGAAATGGAGTCGATATCTTTGCTGAGGGCTTCAAAAACACCAGAATCAGAGAACGGAGGGCGATAGCAAAGGGCTAAGTAGAACCGCCAGTCATTGATGCACAGTTTGAACTAAGAATACTCGAAGGCAGTTGACGTCATATAAACGCTGCATGGGATGTTGTCTTGAGCATACAGAAATATCCCACCTCCATGGCTGCGCCTGTCACGCCTGAACATGTTGTATCCTTCGATTGTGCAGGTGCTGGTATCCATTGTGCCTGTGGATAGAAAAGACTCAGTCAAAGCAATAATGCTGGGAGAATCGTTGCCAGCTGTATGGATCCGAGCCTTCAACGATTTAACGTTCGACAGTAGGCCGCGAATGTTGGACAGCCAAAGCAATCGCTTGCTGCCCCCATCAGCCACCCCTCCTCCGGTTGGGTTTGCAGAGGCAGCGTCATCATGGGAAACAGCTTGATTACCAGGGCTTCCCTCAGAGAGATTAGCATTAATGTTGATGATTACATTTTGATTTTTAGCGAAATTATGGGACCCAAAGGCAGTATGGGCTGCTAACCCTCCGCCGGGTGATACAGGGAAAACTACCCAAAGGAACTGCCATTGAAGACTTGGGAGTTAGCCAAGGCCTTCCAGCTAGGACCAGAGCAGAAATGGGTACCGGTGCCTGCCCGCAAATTAATCCTCCCCCTTAAATAATTCAATACGTATAAAAATTACAAACACTAAGCAAGTGAAGAGTTATGGTGGGGGTATATTGGGTCTAGATCGTAGTGGGTGGGGGTGCGTTACATCTGACGAAATTGTATCATAGGGGTCGCGGTAGCGACCCCTATAATATGAGTGAAAATTGTCGAATGACCGTGTAAAACAAGGCTGCGCAGAAGCTGCGCAGATTCCTGCGCAGATTATGTGCGCAAAAAATTGTACGTGTCGAGTTTAGTATGTTCCTGAAGTTTCAGCCCCGTATCACTTACCGTTAAAACGTTGCGCCCCGGACCGGTTATGGCGGCGATGTTTTTTTTCCTGTTTCTCCTATTTAATGGTTGTTGTGTGGCATAATGTTCGCCGCTTTCACGTGATCTGCAGCGGTGGGCCTAGTAGTACCCTCTAAAGAATTTAAGAATCACAACTTTTTTGCGCCGCAGCTGCGCCACAGCGCCGCAGTGGCGTCGCAAAGTCGGCTCATAGCGAAAAGTGACCATTTTTGTGGTCGAAAAGGTCGAACGTTACGAGCTGGAGTGATTTCTTTTTATATTCAAAAATTACATATATTGAACTAACTAACGGTCCAGGTTGCGTTTCTCTATCACTTCCCTAGCTACCACAGTAGCCCGTCAGAGATGGCGAAAATTCGAAAAATGAAAAATCGAAATTTCTGGCTGTCTATTTAACTTTGAAAGCTCTAATCTTCCATACAATGGTTTTCTGGCACGGGGAATTGATTCCCCCAGTCAGTTTTACCATCAGACCTACCCATCTTGCTGGGCTGGTTCCACTTTGTCGTCGGGAGGGTCAAGTCGGAAACCGTTTGCTGGAGATCCATAGTAGTAAAATGTAGACCTCATTAAGGGGGAAGACCAAAATCCCGGGGGGGCGATTTCGGGGGGGAAGGCATTTTCGGGGGGGAAGGTCAATTTCGGGGGGGGCCCCGCGCCCCCCCCCTGTAAAAAATACCCTGGTCTTGCTGGGCTGGTTCCACTTTGCCGTCGGGAGGGTCAAGTCGGAAACCGGTTCCTGGAGGTCCATAGTAGGCTCTACCTGGCCTCTCTAAACTTTGTCTATAGGTGTTTTCTGGCACGCCCAGCTCATTCCCGGTATCCTTTTTGCCGTCCGACAGGGTTGGGCGAGACCGAGATTTCACCGAGACCGAGACCGAGAACGAGACCGAGACCAAGGTACCGAGACCAAGACCGAGACCGAGACTGGCCAAGTCTCGGCTTTTGGGCGAGACCGAGACCGAGACTAGCAATTTTTAGCTTAAGATTAGTTTCAACCATTTTTTGAAGCTTAGATCTAGTATTAGGGGCTTTAACACATAAACTTATGGTTTCCGCACCTCGTTAGTTGATTTTCATAACATTGATTTCAAATTTTCGACAAAATTAGATGTTTTCAAAAAATTTCCGGTCTCGGTCTGAGACCGAGACTTTTGGGTGAGCGAGGCCGAGACCGAGACCGAGACTGGCCAAGTCTCGGCTTTTGGGCGAGACCGAGACCGAGACCGAGACTCCCAACCCTGCCGTCCGACGTACCTATTTTGCTGGGCTGGTTTTACTTTGCCGTTGGGAGGGTCAAATCGAAAACCGCTTCCTGGAGGTCCATAGTAGGCTTTAACCTGGCCTCTCAAAACTTTGTCTATAGGGGTTTTCAGGTGTGCCCAGCTCATTCCCGGTATCCGTTTTGCCGTCCGACGTGCATATATTGCTGGGCTGGTTCTACATTGCCGTTTGAAGGGTCAGTCGGGTGGGAGGGTCAAATGGTCGAAACTAAAGTTTTTCAAAAGTGGTCAAATTTGGTATCAAATGAAAGCCCTAAGTGAGCTGAGCAATTTTTGTCATAGAACTGCGTACCCGATGTGGCTGTAGAGTGCTGTGGTGGGGTGGGGTGGGGACTTACGCGATTTTGGGCCAAAATAAAATTTTTCAAAAGTGGTCAAATTTGGTATCAGATGAAAGCCCTAAGTGAGCTGAGCAACTTTTGTCATAGAACTGCATGCTCAAAATGGCTGTAGAGTGCTGTGGTGGGGTGGGGTGGTGACTTAGGCGATTTTCGGTCAAAAATGAAATTTTTCAAAAGCGGTCAAATTTGGTATCAAATGAAAGCCCTAAGTGAGCTGAGCAACTTTTGTTGTGTCGGATTTATGCCTTTCTCAACCGGAATTTATATAAAGGATAAACATAGGCCCAACACACATATTATCCCCTTTTGTGCGGAGCATTTTTGTTACTTGTTATATATTTGGGTTTTTCGAAGCGTCGGAAAAAATGGACAAATATTCGGGACATGTTCTGAAAGTTAATTTATGATTTAACACCCATATTATAAGTGAGCGCTCTCGCGCTCCCCCATAATATGAGAATATTAGAGAACTATCAAAAACCTTTTTAACTGATGTAATAAGGTGATATATAGCTCGCAAATCACTGCAATGAGACCACAGGTGTGTTTGGGGGGGGTGGGGGTGGAGAGGACCCCTCTCCCACAAATAGACCGGTCCCCGACCCTCCTACGACCCCCTCCCCAGTGGCGCACCCAGTATTTTGAAAAGGGAGGGGTCGAACCTGAAAATTTTCCTATTTTTTAGTTTTATGCATTGAAGATTGCTCAGTTTTTGCTTTCTCCCCAAAATTCCGGGGGGTAAATCGGACAAAAAGGGAGGGGTCGGAACCCCCAAAACCCCTCCCCTGGGTGCGCCCATGCCCCTCCCTACAAATTTTCAAGCCCCGTACCTATACAAGATAACAAAAATGCTCCTTCGTCGCATGTAAAATACATATGAGTCCCCAAGAGGCAGGTTGTACAATAGCAGAAGACAAGATCCACAATGTAAAATACATATGAGTGGAGTGGGGTTGTAAAAGAATGCAGACAAGCTGCAACCGCGAACCATATGAGCCTGCCCTATAACGAGGCTCATATTGGCGTTGTGATGATAATGATACTTTGACGACAAATTACAATTATGATCATTACATGCACTTATGATCAACTGTATTTAAACTTTATGCAATTTAACCAACTTGAAAAAAGCTGTGCTGTATACGTGGTTGTTCAGAAAATCAAGTGCAGTGCCAATTAAACTTTAAACATTTAGTAAAACGGCTATATACTCGAAACATAATATTTTCCTAAATCCTATTATATATAAGGTATATATTTTTATAAATATTATATTAACGCAAACGAACCAAGCAGGATTATAAATAACACATGACATGTGCATGTGATAGGCACTGGTGAGATCATTAGGTAACTTTGCAGGATGTACGTATTTACACACACATATATATATATACATGTTGTATATAATGTGTACTGTACAGATAAATAGAAAGGTAAAAACTCTGGTACAGATTGATGTTAGGTACGCCAATATGAGCCTCGTTATAGGGCAGGCTCATATGGTTCGCGGTTGCAGCTTGTCTTCATTCTTTTACAACCCCACTCCACTCATATGTATTTTACAGGGTGGATCTTGTCTTCTGCTATTGTACAACCTGCCTCCTGGGGACTCATATGTATTTTACATGCGACGAAGGAGCATTTTTGTTATCTTGTCTTCAGTTCTTTTACATGCTCCACTGGTATATATCTTGTCTTCAATTCCTTTACATAAGCTCTTACATAAGCCTTTAAATAAGCAAATTTGACCACTTTTGAAAAATTATATTTTTGACCCAAAATCGCCTGAGTCCCCACCCCACCCCACCACAGCACTCTACAGCCACTTTGAGCACGCAGTTCTATGACAAAAGTTGCTCAGCTCGCTTAGGGCTTTCATTTGGTACCAAATTTGACCACTTTTGAAAAATTTTATTTTTGACCCAAAATCGCCTAAGTCCCCACCCCACCCCACCACAGCGCCCTACAGCCACTTTGAGCATGCAGTTCTATGACAAACGTTGCTCAGCTCGCTTAGGGCTTTCATTTGGTACCAAATTGACCACTTTTGAAAAATTTCATTTTTGACCGAAAATCGCCTAAGTCCCCACCCCACCCCACCACAGCACTCTACAGCCACTTTGAGCATACGCTTCTATGACGAAAGTTGCTCAGCTCGCTCAGGGCTTTCATTTGGTACCAAATTTTACCACGTTTGAAAAATTTTATTTTTGACCACTGACCCCCCTACCCGTTTGACCCAGCCCAGCAAGATGGGTAGGTCGGACGGCAAAATGGACACCGGGAATGAGCTGGGCGCACCAGAAAACCCCTATAGACAAAGTTTGGAGAGGCCAAGTAAAGCTTACTATGGACCTCCAGGAATCGGTTTCCGACCTGACCCCTCAGACGGTCAAGTGGAACCAGCCCAGCAACTTGGGTGAATCGGGCAGCAAAACTGATGGCGGGAATGGATTCTCCGCCCCCGAAAACCTTTATATGCAAGATTTGAGAAGTCTATCTTGAAAAATAAGCGAAAAAACTAAGTTCAAAGTCGGACCCAAAATTCACCAACTTTGGCGGGCCAGTACCCATAAATGATGCAACTTATCGAAAAACGAATTCAAGATTTTACAACCTCAACATGTCTAGTATTACGCCAAATAATTAGTTTAGCCCCATACATAGCGCAATCTGACTTATTACGGCTAATGTTAAGCATACTTTTGGGTCATTTTAGCGTTTTGACCGAATTTGGACCCCAGCCAAAAATTTTTTCTACCCCCGGGAAGTATAAAAACTAGCCTATCGGCTTATTTTTGTTGCGTACTCCAAGAATATATATACAAGTAACAAAAATGCTCCGCACAAAAGAGGATAATATGTGTGTGTTGGCTGTATCGTATATATATATCCTTTAAATATCCTTTAAATATATAATAAATATAAATAGTAGGGATCGACCGGAATTCCGGTTCCGGTTCCGGTTCCGGTACTTTTTGGTTCCGGTTCCGGTTTTTGAAAACGTACCGGAACCGGAACCAATTTTAGCGTTTTATCAAAAGTGAAATTTTTTTTAAATTTTCAGAAGTTTTGTAAGATTTCTTTTAACATTTTGAAAAAAACTGCGAATCTCTTGTCAGCAGAATATTATTTTCTCAAAAATTCGCCTGCGGCGCTATTGCATTATATGCTCAAGCTCAACTTAGAATGTTTAGATTTATTAATAATGATCTAGTACCTTATTGTTAATTTATTATTATGAATATTAATTATATACGTATATGATCAAAATATTACGTACTTATATATAATTTAGAAATTCAAAATAGAGAACAAGCCCGCCGATTCGGTTGCTATTAGCTTTTTGATAGATACTTTAAAATTATTAATTTTGCTAAATTGGAATATTGAAGCCTTGGCGTCCTATGCTATTTCAAAGATTAGTGCAATGTTGCATAATTATATAGATGTCAGTTTTAGCTCAACTATTGTTTAAATAGCAGGCAATAAGCTTTTTGCTGTGTGTTTTGTATATAAATATAGTGCAGAGAGCAACAAAAATATTAAAAAATTATGGATGGAACAAATAGAAGGGTTTTTAATTATTTTGAAGAAATGTCATATAAATTTGAAAATGCAGATGAAGCTAGCCAAAAAAGAAAAATGCCGCTGGAAGAAATTAAGTTTAATTCAATTTTTTTGAAACTTGTGAAAAATACTTTATTGTTCTTATATGTTTAATGGTAAAAAGTTATATATATATTGCTATCAGCGACAAAAGATCTGCAGAAAAGTGCAAAGATTTACCTTTTACTCAGAAAACTCTAATAATACGTAAAGTAATTAATTAGTTATTAATTACAAGTTAAGGTCACCCAAAATTTAAAGGTTGATATTCCAAACAAGCCCAATTTTCGAAGCTGATGCTATATATCTAAATTCATAGCCAGATACAGCCAAATCTTATAGTAATTACGGGAACAGTAATTTTCAGAAAATTTATTTTAATTTATCTATTGACTACAAAGAGAATAAAAGCTCGTTATATATATTCGCGACAATTTTTTTTATATTTTGTGTTTTGAAAATACTGAAACTTTTCTTGGAGCTCTAGTAAAGTCGTATACGTATAATTTCTAATTATGACTAAAAATTGTCAGGAACTCAGATAAAAACTAAACATGTTTCTGGCTTATTTTGCCGAAAGCTCGCTCGCAGGCATTTCGTGGAATCAATTTTTACCAATTTATTTCAATTAATTTAATATTCAGTCAGTTTAACTAAGAAATTAATTTTTATTTGCCTGCCAGTAAATTTCCTTTAGAAATCAAATTGCATTCGATTAAGTCATTCATCGAAATTCGATGTAGTAAAGTATATAGACAAAATAAAACCGTTTGTGTCGAGCATGTGCTAGAATAATCATACACATATATTGACAATATATTTATAATTTATTCATACCGTGTATACAGTGGCGCACCCAGCGTTTTCTGACAGGGGGGGCGGCAACAATGTTGAAATTTTTTATAGTTATTTCTGCACATGTTTTTGTGCTTTGAGAACAAACATGTAGTAATTGGTTACATTGGTTGAGGTAGTTAAATAGAATTAATCATTCTCAGAAATGCGAAAGCTGGGGTTCTGGGGGGCGCAGCCCCCCAGAAGTTGAGATTTTTTGCATTTTAGACCTGAAAACAATTTTTTCTGACCACTTTTTGTTGCTTCAAAGGATTAAAATTGTCTTCTGGCTAGCGCCCTGGTTTCACCGGATACATAAGGTATATAAGTGCTATATCTATAACTCAAACTAATAAAACTCTAAACAAAGCAAAGCAACGTACGTAGCTATGATAAGAAAAATTGGGAAGAAGCGGGGGTCTGGGGGCGGCAGCCCCCAGCTAAAAGCTAGAGCTCTTTTTAAAAAGCTTCACCTATTTGAAAATTTTTTGAGCCATGTTGTGGTTAACAGTAGCAAAATTTGACTAAGCTTTTGTGTGAGCATTTTAAATTGTATTTTGTAAAAAAGCGTGAATATCTGGGTTTTTTAATGAATTTTTTGAAAAACGCACCTGCGTAAATTTTGCGAATATTTTTATTTTAGAATGCGTATTTTTAATTTCGACTGCGTAAAATTACAAAAATTCTATAGTATAAAGCTATAAACGCTTTTAGCTTCGATTTACTGCGTTTTTAAACAACGTTACGGCCCTTAGCTTCAGTTTACGTTGCATGCTCGTCGAACTGCGGTGTCAGAGTATGAATAGCTGGCGAAAAATAGATACGCAAGGTGTCTGGGGGCGCTGCCCCCTATAAGTAGAAGAAAATTTTAAATTTCGGAGTAAAATTGTTTTCAAAACTTTGAATTCTTTGCCTTGAGCAGTTTAATAGGTATATATAGGTAAGTGAATAGTTGGTTAGACATATATAATGTTGCCTTGACCAGATAATATTTTAGTTTACTATATATATGTTAAATCAAAATAGAAACAAACAGCAACGCATACTATGCATAGTACGCACAGAAAGCATAGCAATCGCTGCTTGCTATATACGTATACCGAATAATAATTGAAGACCAGCCACCCCGCCCCGCCCCATATGCTATCCTCAAAACAACCAAAGAATAGTTGAAAATTTTTTTTTCTGCTTTTTCTCATTTCTGCTTCTTAATTTTTCTGACCTTCGAAGCCTGACAGGGGGGGCGGCCGCCCCCGCCCCCCCCCCTTGGGTGCGCCCCTGCGTGTATATATAATTAATGTTTTAAATCTATAGTAACTATATAAAGTTTAACTATATATATAATAAGGCAAAATTCTCATAATAAATTGCAAGTTTCGTATTCGTGCATTGAAATATATAATATAGGAAATATTATTTTAGAAAGCTATTACAATGTTGTAGTAGCTACAAAAAAGCGAAAAATCATGAAAAAATTGTCCAAAACATCAGAAAAAATTTTCGATTTTTGTAGTGTTAAAGAGCTGGTTCCGGTTCCGGTTTTTTAAAGCCAGTTCCGGTTCCGGTTTTTTGGAGTTCCGGTCGATCCCTAATATATATATATATATATATATATATCAGTCAATTTCTGAGTGATTCAGACTTGGCTATGTAGAAGCCGCGATGGGTCAAAAAATAGAATTCGCTCAAACTCTGCCAGTTTGATGGTCCTAGGGAATGTGCTAACCTGGCAAAATATTATTGCATTCGGGTCAGCCAGTTTCGAGCAATGGCGATTTAAAGTTGGGAACCCTGACTACGTTCTTGATACACCAACTGTTCTGATAATTGGCTCCATTACTCTCAGCTCACTTTGCGTAGGCTGATGATCCTTATACCATTCGAAAGCTCTTTCCAAGGCCTTCTAAACCGCGTACATTGAATGGTGCAGTGTGATTTAAATACTGACTTCTACGTCAAAACATTGACAGCAAGCAGGAAAACTCGCATCAGGTAAGCGTACATTTGGGATTATTACAGGCGCTCTGTAGGAGAGTAAGACACAATTTTTTGTCCAGTAATAGACGGCTATGTTCGCAACAATTGTGCAAAATTTCAGCAAATTTAATGATCCCTTGCGGTGTCTGCACTAAATTATATTCAGAGGTTACATCCAGTGATGCCACTGGCCGCAACTGATGTTGTTGTTGTTGTTGTTGTTGTTGTTGTTCCTGGATCATCTGGTTAGGAACCAATACGATGGAGCGGGCTAGAGCCGCCCCACACCCCGAAGGAAGTCCACCACTGATACTGGGGCCTCCGTAAGGATCGAGAGGGATGGGTTTATCCCCAGGTGCCTGACCCGGGAGGGAGTGTGCGCAGGACAGTCGAGTATTAGGTGCTGGAGGTCTTCACATTCATGCCCGCAGTCCGGACATCTGGGACTGTCCGCCATTCCAATTCTATGGCGGAACGCTCCAAGGATAGTGCAGTGCCCGTTGCTTCGTAACTGGGCCAGCACAGTTCGTTCCTGTTTGGACAGGCCGCTTTCCCGGGAGGGGTTGGGTACAGATCCGTTGGCGTAGATGCCGAGAGGGTCGGAATTCAGGCGCTCCTGTCTGGTTATTTCTCTGAAATGCCGTTTGATCACGGCCTTGGCAGTCGCATAGTCAACGCAGGCCTCTTGCTGGTCCAGATTTCGGGATGCGGCCTTTGCGGCTTCATCAGCCGCCTCGTTTCCGGCTACACCGATATGGGCAGGGATCCACTGGAAGGTTATATGGCAACCCAGGCTGGAAAGTTCCACCGTTTTCTCAGATATTATCCTGCAATGCCGAGCCACCGCAGAGGTTTGCGGTCGACAATTTAGCAATGCTGGATTGGGAGTCTGTGCAGATCCGGATCTCCTTCCAGTTGGGATGGCGGTTCCGGAGAGCCCAGGCTAAGCCTGCATCAATAGCTACGAGTTCGGCCTTGTAGCTAGAGCAGACACGTCCGGCAGGGCTCAGGATACGGTCTAGTTCTTCACCACTCGGCGCCGTGACTACAGCTGAGGATCCACCGTTGTAGGTACCGGATTCTGCTGAGCCATCAGTCCATATTATAGTGTCGGCCGGCGGAAGACGATTAAGTGTCTCCTCCACCTGTAGGCGGACAGTTTCCGGGCTAGCGTTTCTGGGGGTGAGGGTCCTCAGCGTAGAGTAGAAGGTGGCGTTGGCGGCTGTCCAAGGCGGGTGGCTAGGCAGTTTCAGATTTTCTCGTTGGCACATATTCAGACCAGTCACTTCGCTGGTATTGCTTCCGATCAGACGCCAGGATTTCTGAGATTTCAGCCTCTGTTGTACTTGAGCCTCCGCGGAGGCCCGCCTGGGGTTATTTTCTGTCAGCCGGAGAGATTTTTCATAGGCACAGGCAGAC
>JASAND010010570.1:0-14476 GCA_030248195.1 Trissonchulus latispiculum | reverse complement strand
CTACGTATTGCTTTACGCGGGTTCCCGGCGGGGCCCCCCCTGAAGCTGAGAAACTTTTAAAATTATGAAAAAATTCGCAGTGGAAAATTTATATAAATAAAAGTTGAGAATATTCTGAAATTATCACCAATCTCCTTATAATGGCAACCGTTATTAAAAGATTTGAAATTATATATATATATATATATATATATATATATATACGTATATATCAGTGGCGCAGCCAGGGGGCATGCGGGGCATGCGGCCGCATGCCCCGTCAGGATTTGGAAATAAGAAAAATAAACGCTGCGATAGGAAAGCAAACGAGAAGCAAAAATTTCGCCACATCGCTGCAGACTAAATTTATTTGTCGTTTGAATGTATATACTAGAAAACAAGAATAGTATTGGTGTGAGCGCCAAATCAACCATACTTATAAAGTCAACAGTCAAGATGTTCCATATTTATTCAAGCAGAATTCTTCGGCTTTGTTCCTGAGGTTGGAACTTGACAATAAATATGTCTGATGCCCGCCGGGTAGCACACATTCGAACATTGATGATTTAAGTTCGCAGGTGACGCAGCTACATTTGAAGTTAAACTAAAAAACTCTGTGCAAAAATAAAATGTGTTTCAAACATGGCATTTCTCAAACTTTTCTGCTCTAGTCTGACCTCGCGCCAAGGCAGGAAAATTTTTGTTTCTATTTGTCTTTAGGTTGGAGCAGGGTTTTTCTGTAAAATAAAAAATTAAACAAAAATAAATTTACATAGTATATAATGAGAAATGAGAAATTTTCAAAACTTTTAAGCCTTCGGCGCGTTTTCCTTTACATTTTCTAAACTTTTGCGCCGTCGATGCGTTTATCTTTACAGTTGACAATTTGTCCTGGCACAAGCTTGACGCAGCCAGACTGTAACTGGAACTAGCTTAAACTGAAAGAAAATTTTGTGCACAGGTTACCGGAAAAAATAGATTTCAAACGTAGTATTTCTAAAATTTTCTGCTGGGGGCTACGCTCGCAGAACCCCGTCATTTGCGTTCTTAGACATATTGCAGATTCCAGCGACAAGTTGATTATATATTTCATTTCAAAATAAATGTTGTCTTTACGTAGTCTTGTAGATTGCAGCAATTGGAAGAAACTATATAATCAGTGATTTATTCCAAAAATGAATATTCGTATAACCTCACAAATTAATAGCGAAAGTGCTCTTCACTCTTAGAAATGTTTCAGTAGAAACTACAGGAGTCACTTGTTTAGATGATAAATATAAAAACTTTTGTAGAAAATACACGTTACGTCTTGTAATTTCTGCAGGACATCGTTGGTAGTGTTTACCGGACACACTTCAACTGGGTTTTCTCATAGCCGAAAAAGTGGGGCGGGGGAGCCTCCCCCTACTTGTGGGGGGCGGAAATAAAATGGGCTAAAAACGGTAAAAATTGCGTGTTTTCTAAATACTGCTACAACTAAGCTTAAAAGTGCTCAAAAATAAAGTTAGATTACAAAAATAGACGATTTTTTGACCAAAAAATTCCTTCGATGCAGGAAAAATTTTGACCAAAAATCCTTAAAATTTGGCATTTTCTGGGCACCTTACAAGGAGTGGGGGAAGCCCAAAAAAGTGGGGCGGGGACGAGTGGGGGGAAGGGGTCGAGTGGGGTGGGAACCCAAAGGTGGTGGGGGCAACCCCCACTAAAGAAAACCCAGGTGATACACACCCCGTGTGATTTTTTTGTAACGGCGGCTCCCAGCCAAAAATATTTTGGTAGCAGCCGCCCCCCTGCACCTGCCCCCTTTTTTGCATTAATAAACAGGACTCTCCAGTAAAATGACAGGTTCATGTTTGATTCAGGATAGTCCAAACAGTTGAACAAAACTACAGGTTTCTTTAGTATTTTCTACAGGAAAGTCCTGTAAAAACTACAGGTTTCATTGGTATATTTACAGGAAACTCCTGTAAATTTTACTATTCGAGGAGCCGGTAAGATAATAAAAGTTACTTCTGTGAAAAATACAGGAAGCTCCGCTAGGGACTGACCGCACAGGAGCACTTTTCTGGAAAACTACAAGAAGTTCTGTAAATTCTACAGGAGTCTAGAGTGTAGTTTGCTTCCTGAGTGAGTCTTAATTTGAAAATGCTCTTTAATTAAAGCCTCAGCCCGCCAGATCCCACTTTTGGTTTTTACCTCTGTAGATCTTCACATTAGCACAACCGAATGCAACCGTCCACAACAGAGCTATTGTTTTAGTATCCACTATAAAAGCTTTTAGTGCAAAAATAAGCGCATTTAGTGTTAGATATGCAAAACTTGAGTAGAAATTCCGGCACAGCCGGAACATTTCCGAAAATTTGGCGTTCTGAGCCCAGGGCAAAATTTGGTTCCAAAATGGGCACCCACTTTTTGGGTGGGTTGAATTTTGGGAGGGGATGGTCGATTATGCCCCTCTCAGCAGAAAATAAAAGCGCAGCAAAACAACTTGGAGGGCACAGGTCTGATTTTCAAAAAGGTCCGCATGCCCCGTCACAAAGTTCTGGCTGCGCCACTGATCTATATATATATATATATATATATATATATATATATATATATATATATATATATATATATATTGTGTACGTATGCGAAATTAAATGCGTTTGGAACGCAACAAATTTAAAGAAATTAAGCCATAAAAGCGGCGCAGACGAGAAAAATTGAACGAAATGGAGCTAGAAAAGCGCCGCAGGCAAGAAAAATTTATATATATACGTATATATATGTCGTGCGTAAAACTAGTTTTTGCGTAAAACTAGGTTTACGCAAAACTAGGTTTACGCAACGGTCTTGCGTAAAACTAGGTTTACGCAACGGTCTTGCGTAAAACTAGATTTACGCAAAGTCCAGGTTGCGTTACATTGCCTTTATAAACCATAACCAAAATTAGATACGTTTACTTTACTTCTGGATTTTAAAAGGAATGCTAAATTAAATTTTAGAAATGTTTTAAAATTTATTCGTTAAATGTTTAGTTTGTAATTTCGGATTCATGAGTAGTGGCTTCATTCCTTGTTCTTGCAGGCAGTTCCTGCAGGATGACAATGAGTGGTACAGGTTAGGGAGGCTGCAAAGCAAGCACACTTCTTTGCCGTGCATTTTTCGGTGCAATTGCACTTTCTGTATCCTTAATTAATATTTAATTAATTTTGGATTAATTTTGGCAATTTCAGTTTCTTCAATCAGCTTTTTGATGTGGTCCACTGACATAACAGAATGAGATTGAACTCGACTAGTGTCTTCCAGTTTCTTGAAAAAACGTTCGGCTAATTCTTCCATAACTAGTATAGTGTGAGTTACTCAACCAGTGGAAACAAGTACTACAGTATTATATACTATGTAGCAGTATATAGATCAAATCGCCAATTCAAATGTTTTCTAATAATAATTTTCTAATTTGTAATAATCGAATTAAGGTATTCCTTTTAATATTCAGAAATTGAAGTGAAGTAAACGTAATTTTGGAATATATAGTTATTGTTTATAAAGGTAATGTAATGAATAAACTTCTTTGCGTAAACCTAGTTTTACGCAAAGCAGTTGCGTAAACCTAGTTTTACGCAAACTTCTTTGCGTAAACCTAGTTTTACGCAAGGCCGTTGCGTAAACCTAGTTTTACGCAAGATTCTTTGCGTAAACCTAGTTTTACGCAAAAACTAGTTTTACGCACGACATGTTAAAAAAGTTGATATTGAACGGTTTAAAACGCTAAAATAAGGTTAGATTAAGCAAAAATGAACTCAATTTCGCGCCGACGGCGCGAAAATTTTTGAAATATTATGTCCGCGCTACGCGCGGACACTAAACTTTTTTCTTTACGTCTGGTTTCGGGGGGGGGGCGGCCGGCCCCCCCCCCCCCCCCCTTAAGTGCGCCCCTGACTCGTATTGAGTTTAAAATCCTATTTTAGTACGTATATATTTTAAAATATTTCTAGCCAATTTTTTCAGAAATTTTTTGAAAAAATTTGCAGTTTTCTCTTGTTTGGACCACATTTTATGTTGGGGAGGGGCGTCTTTGCCGAAGACGAGGGCCAAAACCAAAAAGTTGTTGTTTTTTAGGTTCAGGTTCAAAAAAGACCAAACTTTTGGCTTAAAATGTTAATTACAGCAGCACGTTTTAACGGTTTTATGGACTTTCTGACTCAATATAGTCGGGGGGGGGAAGGAAAACATGAATAGGGAAGCAAGCCTCCAACTTTTTCTTCGCTTGGATTTGGATCGGTTTGAGTATACCGTTATGTACCGTGGGCAAATACCTATCCAGTCGTATACGTATTCAAACTTCTCTTACACCTCACTCAGCTAGGGCAGTAACAGGATTTGTCCATGTTTTTTTACCCGCACATCGGGGAAAAAACATGGTGCGGGGGAAAAACATGGCACGGATTTCTACCAACTAACCATTTAGAGTGGTTTAAAGGCATTGTTTCAGCTGTTTTTAGCGTGCAAAACTACGTACCTTGGCACCCTTCTAACTCACAGCAAGCTTAAAACCCGATTTTTTGGTCAAAATGCTAACCTAATCTGTTTGGGCATGAAACCTGCTGGGAACTGGCCATAATATGCAGGATATCACTAGAAACAAGTTATGTGTGTTAAAAATTGCAATATTCCATCATTTTTTAAGTTTTTCAAAATTTTCATTTTTACCATAGAAACTTAACAAAACTGGCATGTTGATGCTGCAAATCAAATTTTCGAGCTAGAAGCTTCAAAAATGCTCAATTGGCATATTTTGAGGTTTTTAGTGGTTTTAAAGCATTCTCTTTCCTATAGAAGCATTAGTTATATACGTCTTCCTGAAGCATACGCAAAAGTTTTAAAATTTGGTCACCATGTTTTCCCCGCTCTAGTGGACCCAATGTGGGGGAAAACATGGTCTAATTTTTTTTGCTGGGTGTACGCAGGGGAAAACCACTATTGCCATGTGATAGAGAAAGTCAAATTATGCCCGAATGCCAATTTATAGTAGCCAACGTTTGATAGTTGGTTAGATATAGACTTGCAAACTTTGGAAAATCCTTAGCATTTTGGCCAATTTTGGGAGGTCAACTTTGGTCAAGTACTGTATATACTTATATACAGAATCAAACTTAGAAACCAATCTGGTACTGTAGGGTGTATATATATATATACTTCTATACTTGCTCTTTCTAATGGGCTATACTAGGCAGCTGTAGCTGCTATGGTTGGGGAGTAGGCGACCATGTTTTTCCCCTTCTTTTCCGTCATGTTTTCCCCCTCTGACTATATTGACCTTATTTTAAAGTTAGCAACATGTTGCCAATCAAGTTTTCGAGTTTACTCTGATTAATGTTAAAATTACTTCACGGTTGGATGCTTTTTGGCATTAACAATGGCTGAAAATGCGATTTTTGGATAGAAAAAATGGGTCAAGGAGGGGCTCACGAATAATGGGATGGGGGGCATTTTTGGGGAAAAGATTTCCACATTTTTACGTTTTTAAGTGTTTTTAAGCTAAAATTGCAAAAATCCTGTTAAAAATCCGGCGAAGCCAGAACATATTTGAAAATTTAAGGTAAAAATGGTAAAATTTGGCGATTTCTTGGTAATGAGGAGGTCGGAATTTATGGGAGGCTCCTCGAATGGGGGCGGCCTCTCCGCCACTAGGGATAAGCCGACGGTTGGGGGGGTCTAAAAAGGAGGCCCGCCCATAGGTGTACCAGGCCACAGTTTGCACCCTATGAGACCCCCACCAGAAGGCCAGACTCCCCCCCCTTCCTCCCTAAGATGGGGTCCAAACAAGAAAAATGCAAAATTTTTTAGCAATTTTCCAAAAATGTTTTAAAAAATTTGAAAAAAAATGGCTAGAAATAGGTTAAAAACGCTAAAAAGACGCTTCAAATCCCAAAACGAGTAGTTTTTGATAGAGATGCGCCGGGGCCGCCACTACAGGGGCCGGGGCCGCCACTACAGGGGCCCCGGTACCGGGGCCTGGAAATTGAGGATACAAATCGAAAATTTTCAAAAATTTTCTTTAAAATTTAAATTCTGCAATAATTTTTGATATACCACTGGGCTTTTTCTAGGCGAAAAAAAGTGGGGGTGGAGAGAGTGGGGGAGCCCACCCCACTAGTGGCGGGGGGGACCCAAAAATGAGGGAATCTAAAGTGGTCTAAAATCGCTAAAAATGCAGTAAAAATATCGTGCTTTCTACTTATACATACTGCTAAAACTATGCTTAAAAATTGAGTTTGAGTACAAAAATTTTGATCAAAAATCCTTAAAATTTGGCATTTTCTGGGCACCTTATAGTGAGTGGGGAAGGGAAGCCCAAAAAAGTGGGGGTGGGGCCGAGTGGGGGGGGGGGACCCAAAAAGGGGGGGCGTCCCCCACCCCCCCCCCCCAGTAAAAAAATCCAGTACAAACGTTATTGTCATTGTTTTCATTCATGGCGGCTCGAAAACAAACGAACGATTTGTAACACGTTTTGACTTTCGAAAATTCAAAATTGCGGTCAAACAATGTCAAACCTGTCAATGTCAAAAAATGTCAAACCAAAATGCTACCCTCCCCAGCGATTTTTGGACCCAAAAAGTTAGCTAAATTTGACCAAATGGTCATTTTTGAAAAAAATTTTCTAAAATTTTTACTTATATATATATAATAGCTTTAAAACGGTGCAACAACGCCTAAAACGTTAAAAACTTGCTTTAAGAAAAAAGGGCAAAATTACCGAAACTTTGGCATTTTTGGCCATTTTTTGAAATTTCTGATGTCCGAATTTCAGGGGGGGGGGGCGGATTTGGGCCCCATCACATTTCTTGGGCCGACCACCAATCTTCCAAGATTTACCCCACCCCAGACCCAAAGTTCCAGTTAAACTATAATGGGTCCGCCCCGAAAATTCCGGGGGAGGGGGCCCTAATGCCCAATCTCCGTTACACCTATAATTTTACCCTCTGCTTTTTGCCAACCACGGGTGTAGTGTGGGTGGGGGGCTAGGGGTGGGGAGCGGCCCCCAGAATTAGGCTTCTCCTCCATAATTGAAGCGCCCCCCCCCAGGATTCGGGCGTCCCTCCCCAGAACTCTAAAGTGCCCGGAAATAGGATTTTGAGGGTAATTTTTGAAATATGTTTCTGGCTTCGCCGAATTATTAGGCGTTTTAGCTTTTAGCTCAGCAGCAAAAAATAGCTATTTTTTAAGCATTTTTCGCAAAATTTTTCTTCCTCTCCTCCTCAGAAATCCGTGCCCCCTTATAAATAATACAAGTGCTCGGGGGCATAGGTGTAATTGGGGCGGGGTTGGGGGATACCCCCAGCCATTTTTCCAAACCCAGCTCCAAATTTTTGGGGTTTTGGAGGAGAATTGGGGGGGGGGGGTATATATGCATTGCTCAGGGTATTTTCTAGGAATTTTTTCCTGAGAACCAGCAGGGCTACAATAATACACCCCTAGGACAGTTTTGGACGCTATTTAAGGTGGTGATTCCTTTTGGTTGGTCATATTGTTGGTTGGCGGCTCAAACCGCAATGAAATGTGATGAAACTTTCCAAAATAAGTTCATTTGGCGTTCTAACACCTTCCGCGTAATCCCGCTTTAAGGTCGTGCTCCCATTATGTGCAGATATAGTTGCAGAAAGTGCAATTATTGCCCGATTTCATTCAAATTTTCAGAAAATGCATCGGGAATGATTTATAGACGTCCTGTAAAACGCCAGCTTCATAATATTCATGCACTGTGAGAAACAACAATTTGAAGTTCTAGAACTATATATAGAAAATTATGCCCAGCGACTATAATCATTTTAAAGCTTATTATGTGCTCTACAACTTTGCTTTTAGACATAAGTCTCTAGCTCTTATATATAGTTTTTGAGCAGTGCATTTTTGAAACATTTTTGCTCGAAAATTTATTCTTGACACGATCTTGCTGAAAACAGGTTTTGTCTAATTGGAGCCAGTGTACACTAGACACATTTATACTCAACTTCAAGAGCTTCAAAAGAGGCACAAATTAGGTTAATTAGAGCACTGTACACTGAATAAGCCTAAAGTTCTGGGCAAATAACTAATTTTGTCAAATTGCGGCCAAAATTTTTTGACCGAAGATTGCTCCATAACCAATGGATGTATCTAAAAGATATACTACACATAGCATGTTTGGACAATTTGCCCTGAACGGTTTTTTATTTTTCTCTTTATCAGCCTCTAATCCAGAGCAATGATTTTTCAAAGTTGGATAAAATGCCAAATTTTCAGAAAATGCTCAATTTCTGTATACTGAAACGATATTTTGACAAAAGCAAAAAACCGTCCCTGGCAAATTAACTCAGAAACACATTGGATACGGCCATTTTCTTGTTGCGTAAAAATTTTTCAGAGAAAATTTTGGTCAAAAATTGTGGCTACTTTTGGTAAGTTTGCAACCAATACAAACTAGGTAGACAGGTTTCAGTGATACCAAACGACGCAGAAGATGTAGAGCTTCATTTTGATACGTGGCTTAATTCATAACTCTCAATATTGAGTAAGTTACAGCTTTCCAAAGTGGACTGAATGTAAGGGAAGTGCGACCTTAAAATGCCGAGATTTCCGTTCAGGACAGTTTTTGCCAATTTCTGACAGTTGAGCAGCAACTGCGTAGCTATGACTATACTCATTTGAAAGATCTCGTTGAGCTCTACATTTTCGCTGTTTGAAGCGAATTTCTAGCTCTCTAGTGCTAGAAAAACTAAAAATCTCTGCGCCTGAGTAACTTTGTTTCAAAGAAAACGTACCAGAAAGCGTATATACATTTCCAATTAAAACGTATCAAAAATTGCGTATATACGCTTTCAATTTTGAACCAGTCCCTTACTTGAGTCTGCAAAAATTCTGGAAAATTATACTTCTTCTAAAATGTGTTAAAAATATTTTAGAAAAGCAACATTAGTTTCGTGGCATGCATTAAAAAGAGGAAATGTTAAGCTAGATTTAAAACGGCTTCTTAACTCCAAGTAATGAATGAGTAATCATGGTGCAAACTTTATGTGACCAAGGGGAATCACCACCTTAAGGTGGTGATTCCTTTTGGACACATATTGTTACTTGACAGAATAAATCAAGGTGAAATTTGATGAAACTTTCCAAAATGAGTTCTTTTAGCGTTCTAACACCCTCCGCGCAATCCCGATTCAAAAATTCGAGATTTCCGGTCAGAGTGGTTTTTCCCAATTTTTGAACGTTTGGCACCTGCTATACAGTTATGACTATATTCATTCGAAAAATCTCATTGAGCTTCACATTTTTGCTTTTTGAAGCAAGTTTCTAGCTTTTCTCTACCGTGGGATATAGCTGATTTTCTTGTTTTGGCGTCGAAAACTTATCATTTTTGCAGAAATCAAATAATCAAACATTTCTTGAACTACGCAAGTCGTAAAATCAAACTAAGGGCGTCGATCTGGAAGTCTCGCAGGGACAAATTATCGGACGCATGATCGTCTTCCAACAGCTATCCGGTAGGCTGCTATCATGAAAAATGTAGTTTTTGCAAAAACACGACTAATTTTTTTCCAAAGATTGTGGAGCATTCACCATGCAAGCTGGAGGGCGGCTACTGAACACATGTGTTCTGCACAAATATACCCAGGGACGATTTTTTAGTTGCCCCGATTGCTGCTTTCTAGCTAAAGTAATCGCTTGACAAATTTGGAAAAAGTAAGCAAAACCCAGGTTACGCACACATTTTAGCTTATTTCTCTATAACGAAGAGCGATTTCACAATAAACAAAAAATCGTCCCCAGCTGTTTGATGGAGGTATCGAATGATACAACCGATGTCTCGCGAAAAAATTTACTTGAGTCTGCAAAAATTCTGTAAAATTATACTTCTTCTAAAATTTGTTAAAAATATTTTAGAAAAGCAACATTAGTTTCATGGCATGCATTAAAAAGAGAAAATGTCATGCTACATTTTGATATAAAAATGGCTTTTTAACTCCAAGCAAGAGTACATAATAGATTGAGTAATAATGGTAATGAGTAATAATGGTGCAAACTTTATGTGACCAAGGGAATCACCACCTTAAAGCAAGAACAATTTATCTTAAAATTCAATCTATTGGGTTTTAACGGTTGTCGTTGTGTCACTATGTGTAGTATTTAACAGAAAACACTCTGCAGCTGCCTGAAAACATTACAAATTCCTAAAACCAAAGCAAACAATGAAAAGTTGCTAATTCTTTGTTTTGATTTTCTCGCCGGCTTCAACCAAACTTGACCGAATTTTCCAGATATGTTTTATATTTGCATACGCTCAGTCCGTTTTCTTTGTTTTTGGCAAAAAACAGCAGTAAACAAGATATAGAATTTACAACATTTCAAAATAAGCTAAAAAATCGAAAATGCACTTTTACGAAAAACTAAAAAACGTCCTGAGCGTAAAATTAATAAACCTTGTATGGAAAATTTCAAACAAATTAACAAAGGAATGCAGGAGATATTTAAATTCAAAGGTTTTAACACATTCCCTCTTGTGTAGACAGGAAGCAAGCCTCCACAACGTTGCTGGCAAGCGCATTTGATGCAAAACATGATAAAGAACAAATGTGCCAAATTTCAAGCCGATTGATTAAGTTTTTAGTTCAAAGTATCTGTTCAACGTCCACCCCGGTAGTGGTACTACCACCTTAAAGTGTGATTATGTGCGTTAAGCCCGGTTCATACTTGTCTCTACGTCTCTGTCTATTAGTCTCTGTCCTTTTGTCTCTACACTGATAGAGACAAGACATTCATACTTAAAAAGAAGGACAAAAAGACAGAGACTCGGTCACGTGACAACAAATTCAAATTTCATTGGCTACTTGATGTAGTTAAAAACGAACTAAATGTTTTAAATTGGAACAACACAATATAACTTTTATTGTCTTCTTAGCAGCCAACGTTATATTATGTGGAAAACTTATTTTCAAACTGGATATAGATGCAGCTACGTTTAAGGGCCGTATTCACCAAGTCGTGGTAGCCCTACCAGTGGTAACCTTACCAGTGGTAGGGTTACAGACGGTAAGAAAACCAATTGGTTAGCCGGGCGTATTCACAATCAATTGGTTAAGTTACCGGTGGTTTAACAGTGGCTACTTACAAAGGATAGAAACAGAGCATTGTTTAACGTATGTTGACCCATGCTTCTCTTCTTATTAACACTTAAAGTGTTTTGCAATTTGCATTGCAACCGTAGTCATTTCATATTCGTACGCGCAGGTGCACCTAATAATTATTTAATTAGTGGTAATAAATCCAGTCTGATTAATTATATTTTTGCTCAAAATTTTTTATTGTAGTCGTTTCCTATATATCTTTCAATTATTTTGTCAATTGCTTTAATCTGGTGAATCCTCCGGGGGATATATTTTGTCAGATATTTTGCAGCATAATCTCGAAGCGACTGGTGTTCAGCTATAAAAATGTAGCTACGGTAAAGATCCACATTAAATATGGTCTTATATCAGTTCTTGTACACAAGGAAGTATTTTTAAAAGAAAGTAGTAAAGTTGCTGTAGTGGACGAAAACTATCAGCAGCGTAATAATTTACAAAACTAGACAGTGGTAGAGCTGCTAATTACACAGTTAATCAGATTAAAGAAAACTGAAACCACTTACAATATAAGCCGAGAAAACTTGCAGCTGCGTCTGCGGCCTCAAATTGCAAATGTAAAATTGTTGAAAATTTAAAAATGAAAATTTTGGGATTTTACTTCCAAAAAGTAATTTCTAATTTGTAATTTTATTGTAATCTGAAAAAGTATATAATTTTTCGAAAAAGTATAATGACATATTTTTCTACCCATTTTTCGCTTGATATATAAAAGGTGCTACTACATACAGTGATGGGTATTTTTATACCGCCGGAGGCGGTATACTTGTAATGGGTTGACCCATCTGAATTCATATGTTTTGCATGTAAATTGCTTGGCGCGGAGGATTTCCGTCCTATCTTCAACACATGTCCCTGTTACGCAGGTTTTTTTGCCCAACAATTTTTCTACGATTTTGCAATTTTTAGAGCATCGTTACAGTCAATTTAGTTAATTTTCAACTCCCTGTAAATTGTTTTGCGCACGATCACTCTCCGCCTTTTCTCATATTACCGATAATCGGGCGTTATTTACCTGTCACTTGATTGGCAGAGGTTTCACAGATCAATAAATAGCTACAACTGATGTTACAATTTTCGTGTGCAAAGACTGATTTTGCGCTTGCACTGTATTTATTTCATTAGTGTTTGCTTTGCTTCAGAATTTAGATAAAATAAATTGTTTAATATAAACATATATAGATAAATGATAACTTTCTCTCTCGCAGTTTACTCGATAAAATCGCTATAGTCAGAGTAGTGTAGTGGCTAGGGTGTCTGCTTGGCACTCTTCCCGACACAGATCGAATCCTTCTTCCGGTATAATTTTAGTTTCACAATTGGCAGTGGCAAATAGCAATAAAATACTCTCATTCTTCTGTCTCAGAAACGGTAAATGTCGTGGAGTTGAAACTAGTCAAAAGCTAACGTCACCGTACACTAGAACAGTATGATGAAAACAAACAAAACGTTGAACACATAAATCCCAAACTCTACGGCGGTATTATTCCCCTTTTAAGGGGTAACTTGTTTATTTTTTCTGTCTAAAAATAACAAGCATCTATTTCTAAAAATATGCACTGCAAACCACGCCCACGGATGGTTTGCAAAATAACTCTCGGTAAGCTACCAGTGGTATGTTACCACTGGTTAGAAAATGTTGGTGAAATGAGTCTCTGTAACTAACCAATTGGTTTAACCACTGGTAACCTTGAAAAGCTACCAGTGGTAGGCTACCAAGTACCAGCGCTTGGTGAATACGGCCCTAAGTATTCAGATGACAGAGACTTTTCACGTGATATCATTCGTTATTCTGATTGGCTGTCTCTAAAGGTGGTGGTATCCTATTGTGCAGTGCTTTTGTGATGATTTTTTGAAACGCTATAGCTTTCGCAATCTTGGGAGTTGGAAAGAGTTAAACTTTGCCCTTAACATGTGGCAATAATTTTGAAAAAACTGATTTCCTCGAAAAAGGTCATTTTTTGACCCTAAAAACACATTTTTGCTTATACTGACTTAATCACTGGAGATAGCTCAAAGGTTGTCAAAACAAAAATGTTTATTTTTGTGTCCTCTTTCCAGCCACAACAACCAATCCCTTGTCTTGTCTACCTACTGACAGCCAAAGGCCCAAAACCAAAACATTATTATCTTTTGGCCTAAAAATACGGGACTGGTCCGAGAATGTTAAGTAGCAAGGAAGTAGGTTATTTCGTAAGTTTTAGCAATTTACGTAAAGGATTAAAGCCGTATGAGTTAGCAAATGCTCGAAAGGAAACCAGCACCTTAAGGTGGTGGTGACTTTTACCGCAGTCAGAATTATGAACTGGCTTATTTTAAACTTTTAACAATTATAATAGATAAAACTGGACTTGTTTTCGATTTCGCACGTTCGTGCTAATCGGAAAAGTAAATCTAATGACGTTTAAATGACATTGAATCATGATTACTTTTTTAAGACTGGTCAATGAAATATACACTTAGCTAACTCCAAGCTCATATTCTGCGCAAGGACAAATATTTGAGGTTTGCAATCATAGGTGTAACGGAAATTTGGGCTGGGGGGAGCTCCCCAACGTTTTTTGGGGGCCCCCTCTGGAGACCTCCCCCAATCCCCCCCAGGACCCCCCCAACCCCCCCCCCCCCAAATGTTTCATTGCTTGGGGGGAGACGGCAGATCGTACCTCGCGAAATCGAAAATTTTGTAAAATCCGATCCCTGGGGGAGTGCGGTCGAGAACCCCTCCCCGTAATCATAGGTGTAATGGAGAGGGGAGGAGGGGAGTGGGGGTTGCCCCCAGCCATTTTTCACTCCCCTACCAGAAAATTTGGCGGGGACGTCTTATGGACTTTTGATATTGAATCTGATTTGAGTCTATAATGAACAACTTCAAGTTTTTTAGTTCAAAACCAATCTGTCTAGTTGAAATTACTTTATAATTGGATGTATTTTGGCATTGAAACGGCTGAAAATGCTAAATTTGCAATAAAAATTAAAAATGGAGCGGGTTGGGTTGCGTTCCAAAGGGGGATCCCCTACCAAAATGTTTGGGGGACCCCCCGCCTTAGATCTCCGTTGCACTCTCGCTAGACATTTGGCTTCCCCCAAAATTTAACTGAGAGCCTCGCTAGAAAAAATCCAACAAGCATTTGGCCGACTTTTAGATTCAGACCATTTTAAAACGAAAATAGGTCTAAAACTTGAAATTGCTAAATAATCATTCAGCATTTTGTGCATTTTTAGGGAGATGGCTAAGGTGTTCAACTTACTTCCGAGCCACTATTCTCATAGATGACTGCCTAGCCAGATATTAGTTAAAAATGTAATGTTTCAAGTGTTTTAAGAAGGTCTTTGTGAGGTCTCCCGCCTGGCAA
>JASAND010010569.1:0-43113 GCA_030248195.1 Trissonchulus latispiculum | reverse complement strand
ATGTCCATATAGACTATATCTACAATTAATCCTTCGTCAAAGGGCTCGAGTCCAGTCGTCGAGACAATCAAGTAATTGGCTAACTGTTGAACGCTTAGGGAAAAAAACCGTGCTGATTTTTAGAAATAATTTTATTTGCGATCAAATATGACCTAAGAGAATTTGCTATGATACGTTCCATGTATTTGCTGCAAGCACACAACAAACTAATCGGCCTATAATTTGTTGGACGGGATCTATCGTTCTTTTTAAAATAGGAACAACTTTAGAGATTTTCCACTGACTTGCGTAATTTACCAGTTAAATAGGAAACCCGATAAATGATACTTAGCGGCTTACTAATGGAAATAGCTAGCTTTTTCAAAAAGAACTGAGGCAAACCATCGCAACCAGCACTTAATTTGTTTTTACTTTCAACAATAGTTTTAAAGACGTTTTCCTCCGAAAAATCAGGCTCAATAAATGAAACGTTTACTGGAAATTGATCTAGATTCAACTGCCTGCCGTCATCGACAGTAAATACAGATGCGAAAAAGTCATTAAAAATTTTAGCTTTACTAGAATTATCAGTAGCAATATCAGACCCACCATCCAGATGTAAGCAAGGGATGGAAGTCTTACATTGAAATTTTGATTTAACAAACTTCCAAAATTTATTAGGATCATTTCCATAAAGAACATTCTTTTCCATATTTCTAGAGTCATTTCCTCTGTATCGTCTGGTTATTGCGCACGCTTGCTTCTTCCAAGCAGTTCGGTTAATCAGGGAAGGAACTTTTCTGTAAGCTTTGTACGCCTTCCTTTGCGATTGGAACGCTTTACGAGTACAATTAGACCACTTAGCAACAGAACCTTTACGTAAAGCGGACCAGGGCACAAAGGCGTCTATTGCACAATTTAATATATTTGTGAAAACAAGCCAAAACTCCTCTACACAAGCACAAGAGTTAAATTGAGTTTGCCAATCTATATTTAGTAAGTAAGAGTTCAGAGCTTCTATGTTTGCTTTATGAAAATTTCTGGTTCGAGTTGGCTCCGAATTTATGGTATGATACTTTAAACCCACGATATAACAATTTAGTGTACAGTGATCTGAATTACAGAAAGGTGCATCGTATGAAACATCTGTTATGAGATTAGGTTCGTTTATAAAAATCAGGTCCAGGATATTTCCCATATTATGGGTGGACTCAGTAACTAATTGTTCAAAACCTAATTCTAATACCAAATTGTAGAATTGGGTGTCTGCAGTTACAAACCCGGTACTATTTCCGTCCCATTTTATGTTGGGGTAGTTAAAATCCCCAACAACAGCACACGTTACATTGCAATATTGTCGCAATAAGTCACAAACACAATTAGTAGACTCCAACATATTTTTTGCTGGAGACCGATATAAAGCACCGAGACGAAACCATGACCGGAATATACGTTGCTTTTTGAAATCATTCAAGAACATAAATTAACATTTTGATTTCTCCTTCTGAACATAAATGATCTTCTCCACCCTGACTTGGTTTTAAAACTCCAACTTGCCCTCTCGAACTGCTTTGTATCCTGATCTAAAACTACGATCTCGTTTCCTAAATCGATATCATTGGAAGCTTTTTGATCTCCGACTGCATAATCATCTCCGATAACCAATCATGCAGATATCTCAAGCGTTCACAATCGTTGCTGTTCCAAAGACATTTGATCATCTCTGAAGGATTCTCTATACAATATGACTCCATACCTCAGCACGCCATTTGGCATACTTGAACTGGCAACTTCTGTTCACAATTTCTTGGGGATCCGTTTCAAGCAATCGACTAAACGCTAAGTTTTTTCTTATTTCATTGTCACTTGTGTGTGGGAAATATTTACAAATAGTTTTCCACTAAGCATAAGTCATACATAAAATGAATAGCACTGCACTGGACAGCAGACTTGGTGTAGTTTAGCGGCAGAGACAGAGGGAGAGGGCAGTTTTTGTGCCTCTAATATTAATTGGTAAAACATGTAAAGTATCTATATGAAGCATTTTTGATTAGATACAGCAATAGTATGGGAGGTGAAAAAGGTCCTCCTTTGCGATTTCTGTATCTTAATCAACGGTGTTAGTATGAAATATTATACCCTCCTAACAGACCGTATGTTTCCTTCTATCCTGTCTTAGAGCTCGCTATCCCACCGACTCCATTTCTGCAGCCACACTTTTTCCCCTTTTGCCTTTCGAGCGGGCTTTCAGTTTTTCAGCCTACTTAGTTGCTATTGCCATGCGGGGGGCAGCTGCATTCGGAAAAACGAATGTAGTTGCCTTGGGAGTGACTGAAATAACCGTACGGTAGCTTGCTCGGGGATCACGTTTTCTGTCCGTGATCTTCTTCTCTCCGCCTCTCGACTGCGGTCTGCGGGGAGGACCACTTTCGGGCCGCAGTGCGTGCCTAATAGTGGTGGGCCATTTGCAAAAAAAAAAAAAAAAAAGAAACCATGACCGTTGACTAGTTTTTATATCAATCCACGCGGCTTCTAAATACTCATTTCGGATAATTGCTATTATGATGATGATAACATGTGTCCCAGATGGATTTAAAAGAGTACATGCAGACGCAACCGTCCTCTTGAGAGTCTTGTACGGCCGTATGTTAAAATTCGCCCATGCGGCAGATCGCCTCGCTCATCTTTAAAATGTTATTCCCTGTAAGTGATAACGATACGTACAAACTAAAAAGAAAGAAGTGTTTTTGAACTGCTAATGCCGAACGAGAGGGTCGAAGACATAAGTGCTCTGTTCCGTGAATAGATAGCGTTGGTCGTCGCAGATTAATGACAGAAAGAACACGAAACAAATGTGTTATTAAAGGATCTTTGATTCGAAAAATTCTTTCTGCAAGCCATTATCATGTGCCTGAAATATTTGAAAAATTTACCTCATGTATGTGTAAATCCGCGCCCCGCGGACACAAATTTTGTCGAAAAATTTTATTCTGGAAATATTGAAAATATATATTTGAATAGATTAGCGCGTGATGAATTCAAACATTGAATTCAAGGCGATGTACACTTGAGCGGGTAGAACTGTAGGTGGTATTTGATAACTAACGAACTATCAAAACATTCGTTTAATCAGCGGCATAAACGTTTTGGCTAAAGCACGGTGCAGGAAGAAAACCATACATACATTTGCTATGTCAATAACAGAGATACATAAAGCAAGCATTTATGGTTTAAATGAATAATACAGAGCTTTTTGTTATTCGCTAGGGCTGTTAGACTGTTGTACGGTTGTGTTTCAGAATGCTGCTTTTGACAATCTTGTTTGCATCAATTTCGTTAGGATCATTCGGTAAAGTTTCGGTGTTTTATCTGCATTTTATTGTTTAAACTTTTACGTTGCCGAACACTGGGTTGTTTAAAATCCAGCTCAGGATAATGTTATTCCCTAAATAAAAGATGTCGACCCCCCCCCAAAGGGGGCATTTTCCTTTGTAGACCTGACTGTATTCTTCAATTCCAAACATTTCCTTTGCTCCAAGCCGAAGAAGACATTTTTCGCATATTTTTACTTTAGCCAGTATCCAAAGCAGCGTCAGCGACAGTGAAATCAGAACTCTGGTAAAGAAGCTGAGAAGCGAAGACGTGAATAAAGCTGGCTCGCGAGACATTTACGTAAACTTTCAGAAGTTTATCAGTTCAAGAACTCCCGATTCTGCCGACAATGCACCTCAAAAGTACAGGAATTTTGTATTTGTTTACAATTTTCAGTTTTATTTTAATCTTGTGTTAGCTTGCAAACTATGTCATCATCAGTTGCTCAGCTTGTTAGCCACCAGACTAATATCAATTTGTTCAACAGCTTCACTGATTTTCAAATATAAATTTCCTTTCTCATTTTCTTCTTAAGTTTAAAATATTAAAATTTTTCTTTCAGATTATTTTCAAGAGTTTCGAACAGTTTATTAAACCAGAAGACGTACAAAGCTCTGCTTCAACTGTTTGACAACTATATTCCTCAAACTGGCGTGGCTGAGGTCAACACTCAAGCCGAATCTGAGGAGATAGACGATTTTCTGAATGCTGTGACGGACACCAATGTTATGGAATCGATAAGAAATTTTCTAAGAAATAAAGGTAGAAACCGAACCGAGTGTTTTTATTTCAAACTTGCTGTTGTCCGCTTCACCTGTACACCTTACTATAAAAGTATAGTTATCTGGATATCTACGCGATCGCCACTGCGGAATATAAGCTTAGGTGCGACTAAAGGCAAGGGAAAAGTGAGAGATCTTTGATTTACCTAGCTCACTCTCGACAGAGCGATTTTAATGTATAAAATGACCGAGATGCTGTTATATTGTGTTACGTAGGCTTTTCTACTAATTAATAGTTTTTAATTTCATCTTCTGGATTTTTAGGATATTCCTACGCGAACAGTAAATCCTCGTTCCGAGCCCATCTGAAAGATCTCTGGTTCACGTCCTATTCACGTCAGCGAGGCGCTCAGGACACTTCTGCCTTCGAGCACATCTTCGTTGGTGAATGGAAAAATGGCGTTCAAGGATTGCATAACTGGCTGCGATTTTATCAACTGGAAAATTCGGGCGCCATCGATTATAAAGGCTATGTGCTGAAACGAGGCGTAAATTTTTCATTTTCTGAATGTCAAACTTTTTAAGGTGGTATTTGTTATAAGCAAAAATACTAAAAATAGGTAATATCGTGTTACACTAGTATATAATCTAAGCATGATACGACAAGGTACAAGGATATTGATTTGTTATTTAGTCGTGAATGTGGAAATACTTATAAACAATGTGATGGTGTATGAATAAGCGTAGCTTTCACTTTGGTCTTATAATACTACCATGGCTCCTAATAGACACCAAGACAAAAAATAGGATGCGTGATATGTATCCCTGCTTATGATACATATCACGGCAATTTACTATACTGGCAAAATATGTACCATTTTTATTTAATTCCTCATTTTAATCCGCGTTCATTAACTTATATTTATGCAAATATTTTTAGCGCATATTTGGAATGATCAAATTTTCTTGGGACCGGGAAATCAAACCATCAGGGTCGTTTTTCATTGGCACTAGTCCAGAGTTTGATCTGGGATTATTTACTCTGTGCTTCATTAGTCGGCCCGGCTACGAAGCTTGTCGATTTGACGTGGACGGTATCAACTTTTCAGTGACAAGCTTTGATCATTATCAAAATCGAAAGAAAGTAATTGGTAGCATCTTTGCCTCTCCGGACAGAAATTCTGGATAATCAAGGCGACAAATTAGTTCAAATGGATAGATTTTATGTCTTTAAACATAAATTATGTGCATTCTAAATACAGATTAACACGATATTGGTTCAGTTCATAAGTTCAGTCCAGATATATTTGTTCGCATCTAAGGTTAATCAATAAACTCAGTTTTTAATGTGACAAAACCAACTTTGTGACTGTGACAAAACCAACCAATCAACTACAAACAGTATATTCGCTTTATGGAAGGCTTGGACTAGCAGCAGAGACTGAACTTCAGCTAACATCGTGTTAATTCAGGATTGTAATTCAGCCGACTTGTATAAATAAATCTTATTTGTCTTTCTTCGTGTAGAGTTGATTGTTCAGTGAAAATTTGCACACATTAAAAATGGCTGAGGAACGAACTCTAGCTGCCATCTGCAGAAGAACTATAATACATTTATGGGCAGCACAGCGAGTAATGATGATGAGTGAGATCCAATAGCACAGCAGAGATTCTGTAATTTTCCAAAAGTTTGCAGAGAATTGCCTATACTTGCAAACAAATTTGGTCTAGCTACTGAAAAGTAGAAACATAAAGGCAGCAACGTCCGACGAAGTTGAGTTCAAATATGATTGTATAATATCATGATATAATTAAAATGTCACCAAGACATCCCCTCAAGTGCCAGTTCAGTGAGAACAATATTAGCATTTTCGATATTAATCTAGCTTTTAATGTCACTATTTATTTGCAATTGGCCCATCACTTTTGAGTAAGCATGCTGTATGTGGCCTTTCCAGCAGACCGCAGTCAAGAGGCGGAGAACTGAGGATCAAGGACAGAAAACATGAACTCCGAGCAAGCTACCGTGCTGCGGTTATTGGCACAAAAAGCACTCTCAAGGTAACTATACATTGGTAAACGTTGAATGCAGCTGCCCCCGCTTGGCAATAGCAGCTAACGCCTGTCTGCTCGTAGGCAAGAAGGGGGCACAAAATAAATACGGCTGCAGAAAAGTTGACGTAAGACGAGCGCTCAGATAGAACAGTGTGAAAATGCGGACTGCATTTAGGATAACTAAAAATTATTTCTGTTACGTACAGTACTAGGGTTGTTCCCGGGCCGTGTAGCGGGCTCCGGGCCCGGGCCAGCCCGGAGTAGGGAGTAGCCCTGGCCCGGGAATTTGTTGATTGAGCCCGGCCCGGAGGGTCTCAAAAGCCCGGCCCGCTACAAGGCCCGGTCAAACCTCCGGGCCCACCGGGCCCGCCGGGCTCACCGGGCTCACCGGTCTCATCGTGACCAAGTCTACAGTTAGTGTTTTATTGCCTGTCTATTGCACTTTTACATGTAGAATGAATTGCTAAAAGTCAAATTACTCATTTGTTCACCAGTCCTGTTGGCGTGATGAGATAATGACTTTGCGAAAATGTTTTTTTTATAATTTCTTTGGCCTAAAATAATTACTTTTGGCTTAAACTTGTTTTGATTTGATGTAAGTTTGAATGACAATTGAGTATTTTGTTCACCGGCCCAGAGAAGTGCCAAACCGGCCTGCCGTCGGCCGTAGCTCAAAGTAAACGCGTGTGGCTTTCAAAATCCACTCATTTATATTAGGCGAGATCTGGAACAATTTGAGTTGTGAATTTGCATAATAAGAAAAAGTATATTAATCCAAATTTTCAAGCAGTTTATTTGCGATGTCTTCTAATATGGACATCGGTTGTTTTTTTTCAATTATTATATAATATTGTTTGTTGAGTAAACCCTTGATGGCTTAATCACAGATCTCAATAAGAGTCTTTTTAGCTAAATCGTAGTCGGCTTTCAGGAAATTTGAAGGGCTCATAAACGGACAAATCGACAGTAGCAATTTTACATTTTGATGCAATAAATCCAGTTTCAAAAGTTAATCACGATCGTGAGTAAGGGTTCATTTGTTGCAACGGTATAAGGTATAAAACTGAAGACTTTCATTTAAGTTTAAATTTATGCGACATCATATACAAAGGCTAAAAGACTAAGGCTCAGACTATTTAACAGTCGTGCTTAAACCATAACCCATAAATCATGTTACAAAGCTGCTTGTATTAAAAATTATTCCCTAAAAAGTAAATTTGTTTAATTTTTCTGGATTTCAGTAAATCTTTAAATTCGGTCAGTTTATACGCTAAGCCTCTACAATTCCATTGAACTGTAGTAAACGTTTCCATTTCAGTGATCCAAAAACATGTCGGATAAAAACTTTTCTTTCTCTAACCTATGCTCTGACTTTAATTCATAACTGCAGTAAGCCTCTGTTGCTCAGTCAAACATTGTTCTTTTTTACTAATTAATCTTTAAAATGGTACTCCTGACAGCAGCGGACATTTCTTAACGTTTCTATCTGAGACTTGGCCTCCCCTCCGACCTATTTCTGCAGCCATAGTTTTTCACCATTTGCCTTCCAAGTGGGCATTTTTGGGTTTCCTTCCGCCATTCTAGTCTCTATAGGTATGCGAGGGGCAACTTGTGTTGGAAAACAAGACTCGTTGCCCTGGGCGAGACTGCAATAACCGTACGCCGGCTTGGCTTGGGGACTACGTTTTCTATCCGTAGTCTTCTTCTTTCCGCCTCTTGTCCATTTGCGGTCTGCGGAGAGAAACACCTGACAGGCCTCACGAGGAGCCTAAGCGGTGTCGAGCCCTCACCAAAAAAGTAAATTTGTGGGTAAACCTGAGCTGTCAGATTTCGAATTTCATTCGGCATTGGTTCGGTCGGACCGTCCGGGCCTTGTAGCGGGGTCTGGGCCCGGGCCCGGGTCGGGCCCAACCCGGCACTGAGCCCGGCCCGGAGGAGTCAGTGGGCCCGGGCCCGGAGAATCTCTTATCGGAACAGCCCTAACAGTACCTCGCAAAGCGACAAAATGTTGGCAGTTGTGTTGTAAGATAAAATATGGTAAGAAGTCTGCTTAGGTCATAAAAAACTCGTCATCTTGATCGAGATGAAGACAACACGAGGGAACCTTTTTCATCCCACGCTTGTCTTCTTTCCAAATAAAATTAAATTAAATCACACATTTAGATTTTGCACAGTTCCATTTCCTATCTCTTGGTCCAACTTTTTTTCTGGCCATAATAATGGCCTACAAGGCAATCTTTGATCATTTGATCATCATAACAACCAAGCTCAAGACAAGTGAAGCAAGCACACCCTTTTAATCATCATATAAATAGATCGGTAAATTGTGAGTTGAAGTTAAATCTAATTAACTTTTAACAACTTTTAACTATGAAAAAGTATAAAACACGATTACCCATAAAAAGGCAGGTCTTTAACCACACGCAATGCACAAATGAGGATATTTTATGATTTATGTTGATGTTAAGGTGCTGGTTCGGGTTCGTGTATTTTTGGGCTTTAAAACCGCAATTGTCGTTGAAATTCATTCAAATTTGCTACAATTACATTATTTAGCCTCTAAAACATTTTAGAAAAATGGGGCTTGAAAATATGAGTTTTGTGAAAATTAGCTGTAATCCGCCCTAACTTGCACTGTGGTCACACTACATGGATGAACTTATAGTCATTCGAATCCTCTCTCCAAGACCTACAACTTTGCTCTCGAGAGTTTTCCTCGATTCTTTACGGTTTAAGAGATAACAGCGAAAATTGATTTTCGAGGTCAAAAACTGACCATTTTTTGAAAAATCAAATATTGCAAGATTTCGAGAGCTTCAACAGCGCTGGTCCGTCGGTCAAGTATTGTCCATATTTATAGTCCTGAAGGACATGTTATGCCCAACGGAGAGCTCTCTGCGGCATCTCTGCCTAAGCACAGCATCGAAAATGTGAAATTTTGAAAATGGCAACCAGATTGTTTTGAACACGGATTTCTCTCAACTCATGCAAGCAATTAGAAAACGGCTTTGTGGAACAATTGCCGAGGGCTATTTTTCAGGGTTTTGCGTTTAGTCGTTTCACACGCATTTGTGGAACAATTGCCGAGGGCTATTTTTCAGGGTTTTGCGTTTAGTCGTTTTCTTCGGGAGAAATAAGCATCCAAACTTGAAAATTTTGATGAAAATCGAACAAAATTTACTTTTTTCTCAAAATATCGAGCTTGTTTATTCATTAAACAATTTCAGAAAAAATAGCCCTCGGGAAGACGCTTCTTTTGAAGCCTGAACTTGCCGCTTTTCTCTAGCTTTCCTACACTTCGAGAAATCCGTGTTCAAAAATTGTTTTTGTGTTATGACATGTCCAAGTCGAACAGTAGAATTGCGACAGCAATAGTTTATTGAGTTGTAATTAGCA
Source organism: Trissonchulus latispiculum (assembly GCA_030248195.1). Lineage (NCBI taxonomy): Eukaryota > Metazoa > Nematoda > Enoplea > Enoplida > Ironidae > Trissonchulus > Trissonchulus latispiculum. The sequence goes on along the minus strand of JASAND010010569.1, from coordinate 33,589 downwards.
CATTCTAAGCTTTAAAATGATATAAAAATTATAGTTGAACTCCAAAAATTGACTAAGTTACAGTATTTCAAAGTTTGCTGCAAATACCCGAACCAGCACCTTAAGTCGAATTAAATTTTAGCAATTTTTATGAAAAAGTATAAAGCACACGATTACCTATAAAAAGGTAGGTCTTTGTTTTAATCACAATCTACAAATGAGGATGTTTTATGATGTATTTTCAAGTCTCTTTAAAACGCACAACCCCAAGCTACGTATAAAATGTAGTGATCTAAAAACTTACATATCTGGACTAGAAAGCTGCATTGTGGGCTGGTAGATGGCATCTCTTCTTAAATGTCCTTACTTAGAGTAAGCCATGTTTTAATTTCATTACAGTAAGGTAAACAGTTATACAGACACAGAGGTATTATAAATTAGTTTACCACTTGATCGAGATCACAGATACCCGACTGATAGAATAAAGACTATATCTCTAAGAACAGTATCTAAAATTCAATGTCGTTAAGGCAATGCCAGTTGCCACTTCTGGATTAGTGCATGGTGACCAAATGAATTCTGGCTTTCTTCTATGAAACCATTAACTTTGTTCAGCAGTTCTAGGCTGGCTTTTGGTAGCATGTAAACTTTGTAACCTTCTGTACCGGCGAATGGCGTAGGATTGGGAATACAAAGCTTTCCATTATTGAGCTGACTTTGATAGGTCGCTTCAATTAGATCGGTTATCATCAAATCAGCCTGTCCTGATAGTAGATAGTGGAAAATTTCAACGTTATCAGCGGCCCGGACAATTTTAGCCGATTTGATGTTTTGATTCACAAACTGCTCGTTGGTCCCACCTGGATTTACTACCACAGTAACGTTGGGTCGGTCTATATCGGCCAACGTTGTAACTAAATTCGCCACCTCGCATCTGGCAAGAGCAACCTTTCCCGAATCAAGAATCTTATTTGTTAGCAAAAATTCTTGAGCTCGCTGCTGAGTGTAAGATATTCCCCCAGCGGCAAGGTCAAACTTTCCATCGGCCAAGTCTTGGGAAAGAGTACTCCAAGTCGTTTGGATATAAATAGGTTCCAGGTCCAAATACTTCGCCAAACTTCGGGTTACATCGATTGCCATTCCTGCGGGTTGTCCGTGAGTATTAAGATAAGTCAAAGGAGCATAGTCTAGAGTAGTACCTATCTTAATATAACCACTTTGCTTTATTTCATCATAACTTCGTGCCGTGAACAGTGATTGGTAGTTCGCCATAGCACAAATCAAAGGATAATACAGACACAGCATGTTATGAAATAAAACTTTTGCAAATAATTCTAAACAGATCCAAGTACATTTTCCATTGAAGACAGTAAGACAAGTAAGCTCTACTAAAAAGCCGATTATTTTTTGAAAAATATACTCGACAAGTTAGACGCATTGTCATTATCCCAAATATAATTATCTGAGTGCAAACTTTGATATTTTATATATAATACTGTTAGAATTCGATCTCACTAACCGCTTTCCATCGGCTTACTATGAAGCGTCGATTTTATTTTATTCAAACAACCTATAGCTAAAATTAGTTTCGTCTTAATTAAATACGCCATATCAGGAAACCTTAAAGCATCGAAAAGAAACGGCAAAAGCTGGCACAATGCCAAACATCAGTTTAAGAATAAAAAAGTAACGTGGAAAATCCAGCTGAAAAAACCTGAATCAAAGTTATGCGGTGTTAAAATTTTGCAGACCGGTAAATTTTGTGAGAAAAAAGCTGAGAAGTCAGCTTTTAAATAATTGATGTTGAGAAAAATGTACGCACGTACGTAACAACCTATTATCACTACGGCTGGTTTTATCACACAGCAAACAAAAGGCCATTTCATGCAAAATATTTTCGTGTATAAGAAGACAAATGAATTTATGATGAAAAGTGTCGCACGGATTCTGACGTCTTAACGGCAGCCGGAGAAAATATCTTTAGGCAGCGCAAGCGTTTGGGCGTTTGTTTTTGTAGTAGGATTCTTTGAAACATATAAGTGCCCTTAAATGAAATATTCCCTTACCTTGTCACGACTAGTGTTTTAGAACGGCCGGCCGGCGGAAAGTCAGTCATTTTTCAGTATCTAAAGGCAATCAGAGCTATGTAGAAAATTGCAAAATATTTATACTATCCATCACAAAGCCAATAGAAACGGTTTTTACTTCTGTATTTTGATTGAGTTCACATTCAGTCCTGCATTTGTTTTGTTAACAATTTACTGTTCAGCTCAAACTGTTGACTACAAAATTTGTGCTTGGACGGCGGCTGAACGGCTGTTCTAAAACACTAGCAATTACAACAGAAAACCACACAATTAATAAAAAAAGCACAAAACACGGCATTACGAATTTATACAGTTACAAGATAGTACTCTGCGCAAGCTGTACACCAACAAATAGCAATACAAAGCAATAACTCATATAGCTGTACACCAAGATATCCATGGGAAAATAATTCATAATACATTATATACAGCATATAAAGCATTTCTACACAACTACGCAGAACTAGCAACTACGTAACAAGCAGTGGTAAGCAAGTGTTCATTCAGATTCAATTATGCTTGACTTCGACTAGGCTTTAGTTTCAAGTTACTGTCCAAGTGATCTTGGATCCAGGAGTACAGCTTGGCTCCTCGGGCAGAATCAAGCCTACCAACTCTGGTCATTTCGGCTTCAGAGCTGAAACAAAAAGTGAGTGAATGTCAGAGCTCGGCCCAATCCACGTCATAAGAGACTCCTAACAAATCAGCTGTTAATCAAATTTCTTAAAAAATAATTTCAAGATACATTAATGTGGAAAAATAAAAGTCATACATTACAACAAGCTCGAAAAAACACATATCTCCGCAAACAGGCTCAAAAATAAACTTTTGTTATGTTTCCAAATCCATACCTTATTAAAAAGCTCGTCTGAGATGAAAAATAGTTATGGAAAAGAACAGCGGATGCGAAACTGACTCCTGGAAGATTAGTGTAGAATTGAAGTGCCTGAAAAAACAATATTACATGTGACTAAAACAAACCAAAATTAAAAGTAGCATAAGCTTATGGGTGTAAACTAAACGTAGATATAAAAGGTGAAAGGTAAACGCAGAGCTGGAAGTGGGTCACAGGTACCCGCGGGTCAAAAGTGGAACAAAAATGGGTCAGTCCAGGCTCCAAAATCCACATTTTAGCACTAAAATTTCAAAAAATTTTCTATTGTCTGTTTGTCTATTGTCTATTATCACAGCTTCCGCAAAGTGATGTCAATATTTTGAAAAATGATAGCGTTTCACATCTAACAATGCCATGATTTCTGTAAATAGTAAATACAAAACAAAATATATACAAGTAAGATTGTAAGAACTGTCCGCAAGATTTTTCTGTAAGTTCAGCGAATTTATGAAGATGTACATTAGACAATTACAACTATCTGCTAATTCTGCTCCCGAAAAATGTTCGATTGTGTCTTAATTTTTGCTGTTTTTTCACTTATTTCAATTTCCAAAATTATATAAGATTCCAGATATTCAATTCAGTTGCTTTTCATTAAACTGCATTCATGTTGAAATGGTTTTAACAGTTAAATATTTCCATTATTTTGTTTTTGACCAAGATTTAGCCTTAGAGCATCATTAACCGAAAGTGGGTCACGCGGGCCATATAATTTTCCGGTGATCACGGGTATGGGTCAGGTGGGTAGGATTAAGGGTTCGCGGGTTGGGGGTCGGGTGGGGGTCAAAAATTTTGACCCACTTCCAGCGTTGGGTAAACGGTTTTAATCTAGTATTTGAAGATATAACTCTAAGTTGTAATGGTACATTATCAGAAAATGGAGACAAGACCTACTTATGCGCTACCCACTTACAAATTTACACTATAACCTACCGACAAATCCGATTTATCCAGAACAATAGGAACCTTCAGTCCAAATCTTTCCTGGTTTTCTGTTTCAAAAATTGAACTAATCAGCATTGCAGTTTCGTCTATACAACAAAGAATGAATACAAAATTTAAGAGTTTGAAACAATGCCTTCACTTTAAATGTTATCCGAACGGAAAAATACCGTACGTACATTACACATTTTAAATACATACATTCATTTCAGAACAAAACATAGTAACAAGAGTGCATAATTGCATTATATATAAGAAGAAGAGTAAGCCACTAGAGGGCTCCTCTTCTTGGCATTGCGTAACGGTGCTCCGACCACAATACGCGAATGTTCCCCCATTTGGTGTGGGGGTAGCTCTCTTCGACAATGCATACCCCCCTCCGTTTGGTACGGTAGTTTTTGTTCTATTCGCAAATGGGTCCCCGTTTGGTGGGGGAGGGGTAGCAAAGAGAGGCCCCCGTTTGGTGGGGGGGGGTATGCAAAAACGGTCCCCGTTTGGTGGGGGGGGTAGACAAAAGAGGTCCCCGTTTGGTGGGGGGGGTCGCCAACAGCCAATCAGATTCATCCAATCTTAGCCTAACTTGGCGACCCCCCCCCCAAACGGGGACCCTATTCTGCCTACACTCCCACCAAACGGGGACCCCTTTTGCATACCCCCACCAAACGGGGAGGGGGTATGCTCGTCGACCCCCCACCAAACGGGGGAACATTCGCGTATTCTGGTCGGAGCACCGTTACGCAATGCCAAGAAGAGAAGCCCTCTAGTGGCTTACTCTTCTTCTATAATATTAAGGAATAAATTATGGACTCTTGATAGTAAACAGCAAGATAGCAATAAAATTAAATTTTTTTAAAGTTATAAACCTACCAACAGAATCTGAATAGGTCACATTAATTCCAATGTTATCCATTAAGGCCAGAAATTTATCAATACTGGCATTGGAAGGGAGGGATTCCGGTTCCAAAGCCTTCTTCTTAAAGGCCAAGGGTTTAGGTCGGTCCTTTTCAATGATCAAGATCACTCGATCATAGATCAGTTTCAGATCAGACAACTGTTTGGCCAAGCCCTGGCGCGTCTTAGGCTGTTTCATGGCTAAACAATGGCAATCAAAAAAGTTTTGAAAAAGAAACTATGAAAAAATCAAAAATAAAATCACCGGTAAACCCAGGTTTAAAACGCCAACGAAAGACAAGATGGACAAGATAAAATATATCCTATTTTCTAATCGTCTTGGGTGCCGGCGCTCATCCTAAGACAACAGAAAGCTTGACCCAGAATTTAAGAATGCCATCCCTAACGCTGATAACGGTTTATTGCGCAACTGCAGTTTGCTAGAAAAGGGATGTCCAGCGGCAAAGATTAAAAAAATAGAAATCAAAAATTCTCAATAATAAGAAAACGAATTTATTTTAAGGCGAGCAATTTATTTCAACTCAACTAACAGGGAACAAGTTCTCGATGAACAGCCATTCGAGTACTGATCACAAAACTGGATTCAATCAAATTCGATATACAGGTATCAAGTCCATACTGCACCTTCAGGGTGCTTACAAAATGCTAAAATACAAAATATATTCATTACACAAATCTTAAATGAAAGGAGAAAAAGTTAGTGTCAACTATGGGACGCACACACCAACTGAATTGCTTCAACTTAAAACCCCACAGATCTAAAACTAGCCCTGAAGAAGGTGGCATCTTTCAGAACATTATAATATTCTTCTCAACTTCTACCTCGATTCAATAGCTTACGTAACGTTTAAATGGGGGAGGGTCTCTGTGGACCCGTCTGGGTGCAATTACCCCTTCTGTCCTTTGGTTCAGGGTATTACCGGGCCTTATATGGACAGTTTTCCCAGTGGGTGAATGGCTCGCTGTTTGCCCTGAATCTTCTTGTGTCCTTGGGGTAACTGCCGTGTAGCTGCAGCTGCTGCTATTGCTGGTTGCGTCTAGTTGAAGACAGCGGAAGTCTCGGGTATCTGTGGATCTATGACATTATATACAATGGAGCCGGACGAACGCACCGCCACCTATTTTTACTGATCAGCCATGGCTGTCTTCATCTTAAAGTATCTTAAAGTAACAGCAAAAAATAGCCATATCATACCGGCATGTTAGTCATGAGGCGCGGTGTCATCACAATCACTTTGGGCGAATCCGCTGCTAGACTGGTTCTGGGATCCTGACCAGACCGTCTAACAGGAGACCGGCTAAAAGAAACTTGAGCAGCATCCTCAACAGAGGAGGGGCCTCTTTGCCCCAAAGGTCCCCTATTCCCTCCCTCCATAGACGGACCAGGCTGAGGTTCCCCCTCCCCATTATTCTCGAGATCGCTGTCTTCCTCCACCAAAACTCGCCTTCGACGCTGACGCTTCAACAGTGCTGGCACGGTGCCAACACTGTCTTCAAAATCAACCAACTTAGGGGGTTTATCAGCAACCCGTTTCTTCCCAAGCGCCACTTCCACCGCTACTCCAGTCCTATTCGCCGTCTCCCTTCGTTCATCATCGTTCCCACTGAATTTTTCCGAATCCGCCAGCCGACGTTTTTGACGTCGTCTGGCCTTCAGTCTATTTTCTAGAAGCGTCAGGTTGTCCGGCCGGTATGCCTGAGTAGCCCAGTCTACGTCGTCGTTGGCGACAATGAAACTGTCCAGCTGATAGTCGGCTAAATCCTCCTCCTGCGGGGGCTGAGAGTAGATCTCCTCTACAGGGAGTGGCTGCAGGAGATGATTGTAGTTGAGTTTGTACTTTGTGGTGCGGCCGACCATCGGACTGCGAACTGAGCGGAGGTACATGGCCTGTAGAGTGGTGGATGCTGAAAGGTCAAAAAGTGACAATGAAACAACACAAATGATTATAAAACTGTCAATCGTTTTAACTCAAAACGACCACGTTAGCTAGAGGTGTCATACGGTTACAATTTTTGGGATGAGTGCTCTGTTAGGATCAACTCACAGAATCGGATTTTTCTGGTTCTCATACAAATATCCCTTAATTCCTTAATAGCTGCTCCTAAGAGGATAAGGGATGCAATGAAGAAACCAGCGTACAATATCAACCTATTATTAAACAATGCTAATCGATAAACACTCAGCGTATATTAGTTGCAACAACTAAAATCTACAAGCTTTTATCTACAGCAGAGTTATTCCGAGCCTTAAGCCCACCTCCATCAGCCCCTGGGGAAGTCGTCCAAAAGTTGGGATCCTGAGTCCAAACATCGTCTCCCGTCTCATCCTCATCCGAGGACGTCTGATCCACCACTTCCGCCTCCTCATGAATCAACCCACCGTTCCTGTTGGCGACAAGAGGGCCGGGCCGGCGTCTGGCTACTCGAGGTAGCTGCATTGGTGGTGATACTCCGCCGGCAGTAGAGTTAGGCTCTGATGCAACGGCAGAATGGGTGGTAGAGTTGGCGAAGACAGCAGTATTCGACAAAACCTGTGATGTATCGAGACCCGACTGTTGCAGGCTGGCATCATCTGAAGTTTGAAAACAAAAACATTAAAATACAACAAACAAAATACAAACATGATGATATTTCTCACCCTGATAGTCACAGCATTCTGGGGCCAAATTTATAAAAATCTTGAACGTTATTTGATTTGAATAGTGTTCTATATAACATTTCCCTCTCAGCTTGCAGAAAATAGCTGACCAAGTTGCAAAGCATTGACAACTTTTAAACAAATGTTCAAGTGAAAGTTTACACGCAGCTGAGTTTCGAAAATTTTACCAAGAATATGCAAAACTAAACACAAAATTCGAAAATGTTTCAACTCGTTTGAAATAATGTTATCTCAAAGTGTCCCTTATGCTGGGCTTATTCTACCCTTCTACTTATTATCCTACCCTTCTACCTTATTCTACCCAATGCAAATCCATTTGTTTCCATTCCACCTATTTTCCATTTCTGGCATAGGTGTGTCACCTGTTTGGGTTGGGGGGGGGGAGTAGAAGGTCCAAATTTGGCTCGGGGGACCCCACCAAAAGCCGAAATTTGGGGGAGGGGGACCCCCCCTAAACTGTACCCAAGTTTGTTTAGCTAAAAATGCTCCTTTTTCGATGTACAGTACACTAAACATACTCAAAAGCTTCTGTCAATAGTTTGCGTATACGAAAATAGGGCTTGAAAATGACAAATTTGTGTTAAAATATGCCTAAATTAGCCCAGATTGTGGTTTCTAATTGCGTATATTACCTTTTAATTGCTATAAATAACCATCTTTAGCTCTTTATATGTGATTTATAGCCATTTTTTCGAATTTTTTCAAAAATTTTCAGAAATTGCAAAAAAATTTTTCAAAAATTTTGCATTTTTTACCTGGTTTGGACCCAATTTTAGGAGGGGAGGGAGTTTTAGCTCGGCTTGGGGGGGAGTAGTTGAGGTCGGGTAGGGGGGGGAGGGGGGGGGTCTGACCTCTCCGTGGGGGGGATCTCACAGGGGGCAACCTGTAGCCTGGTACACCTATGATTTCTGGATGAGGGGGCTCGCCCCCAGACCCATTTTGTACCAATATAATAGAAAATCCCTCCCTTCAGACAATCTGTCTATGAAAATACTAATTTAGACTACTAGTTTATGCCAGATTAATTATCCATTATGGATTTTTTAAAATTCAAAAATTTCGTCCACATGTTTAAGGGCTTTTCATGCAATGTATTGCATCAACACAGCACTACTGAACTCATATTCTACTAAAAATGCCTACTGTCATTAAAAATCTCACACACTAAAAATCTCCAGTTACTGAAGCAAAACTTAACTAGTTCCTTGCAAAGTTTTGTGTCATAGCAGGCCTTTCGGGGGAAAATTTTGCGCCTTCGGCGGACTTATTTTCCTTCGTTCTATCCAGTCAAAATCATTTCAATGTTAATCTTGTTGCATTTGTTTTCTCTAGCTTCCCAATGAATGCAGGTCGTTAAGTTGTAACTTGTAATTGCTCAATATTTTCAATTTTGACGAGCTGTGATTTGGTGAAGCTTCACCTTTGCTGCAGCTTTGAATCTTAAAATTTTAAATGATAAAGAACCGGCTTCTAAAAACCTCGGAATAATTTATTCTCACTAAGATTATGTCACATGTATAATAAGCCAAGAACGAGTAAAATTAAGAATTTTTAGGTAGTTATACACTTTATCCCGAAAAATAGCAAAAAATTTCGGAGAGGTGTGTAAGGTTACACATAAGCAGTCGGCCAAAAACACTGCGACCTCCCCCCTCCCAAAAAAGTACGTGCCCCTTTTGGTACTGAATTTTGTTCAGAAAAAAACTCGTTCGGAAGGCCAAAGCTTCAAACAATTTTGCTTTTTGCAACACTAAATCTGTTTATGTTTGCGACACAAATCAACATTTACAGTGCATGCGAGAAAAATGGCGCTATTTTTTGAAAAAGATTTGTCCCTCCCCAAATTTCTTACCTCTCGGACTTTTGCCCCCCCCCATTCAAGAAACACAAATCCCTACAATAAGGCCAGTTTATGAGATATCCCTGAAAATATTAGTAAAGTCAAGTCGTTTATTACTTAAATACACCGGCTAACAAAAACACTGGCAAAGTTACGACAGTATCCTTAGTGACGATGTTCCTATAGAACCTCCGTCGACCGTTATCTCAGACCATGTTCCGAAAAACGTGTTAGTAGCAACAAATTTATACATAAAGGTACCGGAACAAAACAATACAAGTTTGGACGAGTACGTATATACAGAAAAGGAATAGTGCAAATAAGTAGAGAGCACAGGAATTAGTTTAATTCCTTGAACTCGCGCCCCCGGACGAAATTAAAATTTGAGCGATTTATAACATTTTCGATACTGTAGATCAGTTAAAATTAACTCAGCTAATTGCACTGCCAGTACACGTCGCAAGTATGCCAAGCACTACCACGTTTTAGGAAACTGAATTGAATTGCATATTGCAAGCATTGACAGAAACTTGTAACTTGCAGTTAAAGTTCAAATAGAGAAGTTAGTAACTGATTTGCCTACCATTACCTAAAAGACTAAGTATACCGTTTTTCGAATACAGTTTAGAAGGTTGTAGAATCAATCACTGGAAAACGTACAATCGTAATGTCTATCTGAAAAACTAATTATATGTGCTAACTGACAGGTTTCATGCATTGCAGAACAAATACACTCATACCGGTTACGTGCAATCATTTGCTGACCACTCTGCCAGACTGATATAGGTGAGGGCGGGCGTCATCAGTGGCGTACCCTTCACCTATTGCAGCTTTTGGGCTTTTGGTTCCCCCGTTAAAGTTGAAGAAAAGCGTTTCTGCCCTGTGGTCTTCCACTCACACGTGTGGTTACACATGAATGATTACACACAGTGCTGTACTTATACACAAAACATTACGTATATATACATTGAAATCTGATTACTGTACATTATCACTGATTTCAGAGAAAATTTCATCAATTAAACAATCATACTTGATATTTAATTCTTTATTCTTAATGCATTTATGCAGAAGTGTAAGTACAATATTAACAGGGTAATCTTTAGAGTTAATCATTCTAACAAATTTGACACATGCAGTGACAAATCCATTCTTTGTGGATATTATCGCAGCATATCTAGCAAACTCGTTGTAAACCGCGTTATGTTTACAACTGAGGCTAATGTTGCTTTCATAACTAGGAAATCTAATTGACTTAAAATTAAAATTATCTCTTTTGTCATAAATGTCAGTAACAAATTTATTATTAATTACAGATATTTTAATATCTAATACATCTGCACACTGATTACTGTTATTCATTTTATTTAAAGTCAGACAGACCGGATACATATCTGGATTAACTTGATTAGCATGGTCATGATCATTAAGGAAGGTCATATCGTCCTGATACCTATACGCCTGCTAAGATTTAAATTCTTTATTTTTATACAGATTAGTAGTATATTTATATTCATAAGATAGAAGAGTTAAATTAGCAATAAAAGGAGCTGCATTAGTTCCCATTGGGATACCAATGTCTTGCTTACATATAATATCTCCTAAAACAAAGTAGCAACTATTTAGCAACCATCTAATCATATCCATAATAGTATCCTTTCCAGCTAGGATACCTTTATTAGTATTGAATCCCGATCTTTCATACCGAATAAGCTTACGATTAGATTTACCAAATGCAATATTACAAACTGATTCAAGGGAAGTTAAGATTTCCGGATGGGGAAGTGAAGTATACAATTGACCAAAATCAAACGTATTAACAGTTCTTGCTCTGTTATTACGATTTAAACCATGTATATCATTTAATATATTACTGTTACTATTAATTATCCAGAAAGGGTTATAGACACGGGAGTACCTAGTAATGGCACTTGTATAACATTTAACTGAATGTTGTATTCGCCTTAACGCATGACCTAGTCTTATTGATAATGGACGAGTACAGCTGTTGGCGCTAGCAATTATAGTTCTGAAGCCAACAGGAGATTTGTGAAACTTAGGGATGATTTGAATAAAGGGCAAGTTAAGGTTATTGCTAGGTACACTTATTCCAAAGTGTAAACAATCAGACTTTAACTTAGCAATTATGTTATCAGTCGTATCATTAATTAAAGTATACGTATTATTATTATCAAAGATTCCTATTTCTTTAAGTAAACGATATATATAAAACTGTTTACATATTATGGCAAAATTTTGTGCCGCTTTATCAACCACAGTAAATACAAACTTGTCATGTAATTGAGAAATTATCTGTTTAATATTAGTAGGAATGTTAGTGTAATATTTATGATTGCTGTTTCTTATCTGTTGACACAGTATACTGTTAACAGAATCTAGAATTGACCGTTTCCACAATAAATATTCGAACGTACAACCTAAATTTAGCTTATCTGTTAAATAATTAATATAATTATCGAGTGCGACAGAAATATTATTTATCACCTCTTTTATATTAGGAGGTTTACGCGGCCTGAATTTAGTGCCTTTACTTAGAAGATTACGTATTTGTATATTTTCTATAACCTCTAAATTGCCGGTAATTATATGACCATAATGTAAATCTTTAAAAGCGGAATTATTACAATCACAGGTAAAGGCATAGTTATTGATATCTATATCTTGCAAAATGACAGTACTAGCAGTTTGTCTATAATTGAAAAATAGGGAAGACATAGGCTTATCGTAGCTGTATATTATTCTAGGCTCACTATATAGAATAGGTACATCTTTGGGAAAGTTGTTATTTACAGTAGGAGAATTAAATAATCTAGTAAACTGAATAGTATCAACTAAAGGATTGGAATATTTTAGAAACAACTTAACCCTTTTACTTTTATTTGCTTTCATAGCCTGTTTATTACAAACACATAGTTTATATTTACATAGATCATATAAGATAAAGTCAACATTATTATTAACAGCTTCGTGAAGATACATATACAATTTGGTTAATAAATGTTTATTTAAGTTAAAAACAGTTGATATAATACTAGTCCTAAATGACTTAGGATTATTTCTATATAAGTCAAGCAAAGTATTGTACAAAGTAACAGTATTAATATCTTGCTTCCTTTCTTTCCTGCTTTTCTTAATGCCTCGTTTATAGCTATATTTAAGCTTTTTATTAAAACATGAGTACACGGATTCATTACTGCTATCCGTATTAACCATAACTTTATCATTAAGTCCATAAGGGAATTTGGTTTTTAACTGTTTAATCCAATAATCTTCACGTAAGCGTCGGTGGTCACCGGTATCTTGAAGATTATCAGACTGTATTACTTCAATTATTTGTACAATAGGAGTACCACAATTATTATTAGCATAATGTTCAACTATAAAGAAGTAATGAAAAACGCCTGCCTGCATTCACTAAGGCCGAAGTCTTAGTCCGAACAGGAGAGAGCCAATGGGCGCGGTGAGCGCTCTTACCCAGGGTGAACTATTCCCTGGAGCTCCTGCCTGGTTGTCCAAAGAAGGACAGCCAGCTCGGCTCTATCTGTGCTGCAACATAGCCAGAGAAGGTTTTATCAAAACCTCTCTGACTGTGCTATGCACAGAAAGAGGACTGCAGTGGCCAGCGGATCTCCGTAGAGAATAGAGATACAAACAGCATTTACGTCAAGAAAATGAAGTAAACGCTGGCCAGCAGGCGGATCCACGAAGGATACAAGGCATTAATCATAAAGAAGTAATGAAAAACGCCTGCCTGCAGTCACTAAGGCCGAAGCCTTAGTCCGAACAGGAGAGAGCCAATGGGCGCGGTGAGCGCTCTTACCCAGGGAGAACAATTCCCTGGAGCTCCTGCCTGGTTGTCCAAAGAAGGACAGCCAGCTCGGCTCTATCTGTGCTGCAACATAGCCAGAGAAGGTTTTATCAAAACCTCTCTGACTGTGCTATGCACAGAAAGAGGACTGCAGTGGCCAGCGGATCTCCGTAGAGATACAAACAGCATTTACGTCAAGAAAATGAAGTAAACGCTGGCCAGCAGGCGGATCCACGAAGGATACAAGGCATTAATCATAAAGAAATAATGAAAAACGCCTGCCTGCAGTCACTAAGGCCGAAGCCTTAGTCCGAACAGGAGAGAGCCAATGGGCGCGGTGAGCGCTCTTACCCAGGGAGAACTATTCCCTGGAGCTCCTGCCTGGTTGTCCAAAGAAGGACAGCCAGCTCGGCTCTATCTGTGCTGCAACATAGCCAGAGAAGGTTTTATCAAAACCTCTCTGACTGTGCTATGCACAGAAAGAGGACTGCAGTGGCCAGCGGATCTCCGTAGAGATACAAACAGCATTTACGTCAAGAAAATGAAGTAAACGCTGGCCAGCAGGCGGATCCACGAAGGATACAAGACATTAATCATAAAGAAATAATGAAAAACGCCTGCCTGCAGTCACTAAGGCCGAAGCCTTAGTCCGAACAGGAGAGAGCCAATGGGCGCGGTGAGCGCTCTTACCCAGGGAGAACTATTCCCTGGAGCTCCTGCCTGGTTGTCCAAAGAAGGACAGCCAGCTCGGCTCTATCTGTGCTGCAACATAGCCAGAGAAGGTTTTATCAAAACCTCTCTGACTGTGCTATGCACAGAAAGAGGACTGCAGTGGCCAGCGGATCTCCGTAGAGATACAAACAGCATTTACGTCAAGAAAATGAAGTAAACGCTGGCCAGCAGGCGGATCCACGAAGGATACAAGGCATTAATCATAAAGAAGTAATGAAAAACGCCTGCCTGCAGTCACTAAGGCCGAAGCCTTAGTCCGAACAGGAGAGAGCCAATGGGCGCGGTGAGCGCTCTTACCCAGGGAGAACTATTCCCTGGAGCTCCTGCCTGGTTGTCCAAAGAAGGACAGCCAGCTCGGCTCTATCTGTGCTGCAACATAGCCAGAGAAGGTTTTATCAAAACCTCTCTGACTGTGCTATGCACAGAAAGAGGACTGCAGTGGCCAGCGGATCTCCGTAGAGATACAAACAGCATTTACGTCAAGAAAATGAAGTAAACGCTGGCCAACAGGCGGATCCACGAAGGATACAAGGCATTAATCATAAAGAAATAATGAAAAACGCCTGCCTGCAGTCACTAAGGCCGAAGCCTTAGTCCGAACAGGAGAGAGCCAATGGGCGCGGTGAGCGCTCTTACCCAGGGAGAACTATTCCCTGGAGCTCCTGCCTGGTTGTCCAAAGAAGGACAGCCAGCTCGGCTCTATCTGTGCTGCAACATAGCCAGAGAAGGTTTTATCAAAACCTCTCTGACTGTGCTATGCACAGAAAGAGGACTGCAGTGGCCAGCGGATCTCCGTAGAGATACAAACAGCATTTACGTCAAGAAAATGAAGTAAACGCTGGCCAGCAGGCGGATCCACGAAGGATACAAGGCATTAATCATAAAGAAATAATGAAAAACGCCTGCCTGCAGTCACTAAGGCCGAAGCCTTAGTCCGAACAGGAGAGAGCCAATGGGCGCGGTGAGCGCTCTTACCCAGGGAGAACTATTCCCTGGAGCTCCTGCCTGGTTGTCCAAAGAAGGACAGCCAGCTCTGTGCATAGCACAGTCAGAGAGGTTTTGATAAAACCTTCTCTGGCTATGTTGCAGCACAGATAGAGCCGAGCTGGCTGTCCTTCTTTGGACAACCAGGCAGGAGCTCCAGGGAATAGTTCTCCCTGGGTAAGAGCGCTCACCGCGCCCATTGGCTCTCTCCTGTTCGGACTAAGGCTTCGGCCTTAGTGACTGCAGGCAGGCGTTTTTCATTACTTCTTTATGATTAATGCCTTGTATCCTTCGTGGATCCGCCTGCTGGCCAGCGTTTACTTCATTTTCTTGACATAATGTTCAACTAGTAATTTACATCCTGAATGACTATTACCAAACGCAGACCGGTAGTGTTCACCAAATCTGGTTCGGATGCTACGTTTAGTCTCACCCACATATTGAATGCCACACAGCGAACAAGTAATTACATATACAACATTGGCGGTCTCGCAATTAATTAAGTTATTACGAGTACCGTTGGCTATTGGGTAAAGTTGTGAGTTATAGGCACCGCAAATCGAACGTTCCTCAGAGGCATGTCTACAAGTTACACAGTTATTTCTTCTACATTTCTCAAACTGGCTGGACGTGGGTAAGAATAGGCTAAGACAACCAGGGCTACCCAGGCCCCAATTATCGTAATGGTCCAATAAATAATTTTAGCCCGTGAAGGATTCAATTACAATTACAGATACATAGTATCCCGTACGCATGGCTCCCGATGGGATTAAAACCCGATCGTACAGGCGGCTGGTGAATTTTGCAGTTGAAATTAGTTTATAGCGACCAGGAGGATCGAAGTAAGTATTGAAATAAAGAATAAAGTAAAGTCAGATCCTTGGTTTCTGCTGGACGCTGTAAAAAATATAAGCAAAACAAATGGATGGGTGAAGCCAGAGAGGAACATAAGTACAGTTCAATAATAGAGTAGCAAGCAGCTAACCTAAACCAAACAGAAAGATCAAGTTACAAGACAGTGATAAATGTCAGTTAAAGTGCTGCATAGCCATCAATAGACACGTAACAACTCATTCGCAGTGTGATATTAGTTGAATTAAACGAATACATTACAGTCATCCATAAACAGTGAAATTTTGTCAGGCTGTGTCGGGGAGACGTCAGCCTGACATGCATTGGAAGCGCACTCAAGTGCGGTCATTGGTAGCGCACTAAAGTGCGGTCTTTGTGTGTATGGAAATACACGAATGTACCCTCAGAGGAGTACCCTTTAGGATTACCAAAATCAAAGTTGAATATTAATATCAAGTGTGCAAGCTTGTTCACAACAAGCAAGTTCAACTTCTAACTTGCATGGAAGTGGGAAATGCCTGAACTGTGAATCCAGAGATGAGAATCGGTATCCCTGGACTAGTGGAAGAATAGGAACATCCCCATAGATAACTGGTACCAAAAACTTTTACAAACTTAACAACAACTTTTAGTATGGTCGCAATATGTACGTACTGTTACAGTAGTTTGCATGTGCATTCTCTTAATCAGATAACTCTAAGCTTACCTTCTTCGCCAGTTTCAAGCAATCTCCGAGCTCTGCTAGACACGGCGGAGAGTGCTCCGGATTGAGTTGACCAGCCTGAGACTACTGGCTGCTGAGTTCTTGGGATAGTTGGCGAAGTCAGATCGCCACCATCGACAAGGTCACAGTTAGCTAAGCGCAGATTATCTGAATCGTTTGCAGCTGGTGAGAGCAAAAGTTGCAAACTGTCATCGTTTTCTGCTTGCAGCCTATTGGTAGTAGATCCAATTTCATCCCCACGTCCCAATCCAACACTGTCCTCGTCATTTTTCCGGTTCATAAAGGTGTGCTCATGCTGAGTATTAACGGAGGTAGGTGCAGGCTTGTCAGAAGATTTTGGCTGCAGATTTTCCGAGTCTAACTTCTCAGGTTGAGAAATTCGACAAGAGGGGAACAATTTGAGCCGTCGATGTTTTGAAACGGGGGGCGGAGTAGGCGGAATGAAATCGACCTCATCTTTATCCACCTCCGGTTGAACAGGATCGGATTCTGGAGGCAGCGGGTTCAAGTCAGCTTGCCCACCTACCGTGGAAGTGGGCAGAGTTCCCCCCAGGGCTGATTCGGTCGTTTCCGGTCCTGGTTTGCCGATTCGCAGCGGCGTTGAACGGGACGGGGCGTCACCAGTAGCCGAGTTAGGAACCGGCTTCGATATTTTCAACGGGGAAGCGGGTAATCGTCGTCTGGGGATGGGTTTGGGTAGTACATTGGAAGTAGAGGGAGTGTCAACTGTAGAAGTCAAACCAGGATACTTTCCTAGACGTTTTCGCTGACAAGCAGCGCTGTCGCGGGAGGTCGGTTTCACTGTTGGAATCGGTGACAGGCAAAGACTAGTGTTAAGTGCAGTCACTTTCCGAACGCTCGCCTCCGCAACAATCTGGGACTTCGTATCCGGAACAACTGCAGGCTGTTCCGGTTTCCGTTTACCGGAGAACTTCCTCGTCTTTTTAGCTGCTGTGCTGCCGCCCAGAACATCGTTCAGAACTGAGGCTACACACTGACTAGCAATCGATGGCGTGTGATCAGCAGTATCGGAAGAAATGGAGATCGAAGATTGATTAATAACAGAATCAATCGAATCGTCCACACGAATCGCCTGCGTAGCCGTCAGAGGAGTTGACGTCCGTCGACGTGTCGACTTCGTTTGACCCGAATCGGCACTACTATTGACGGGAGTCCCAACAGCTTCCTTTTGAATTTCATCAATTCTCCGCTGTTTCGGTTTTTTGCCACTGGCAACTGCTGGTCTGACGGGCTCTTTTCCTTTTCGGGACCGGCTGGATTTGGACCCAGAGTAGGTAGACGGGTCGACAGGTTTGTCCTCATCGAAAAATTCAAATATATCATCCTGGTCTACCACCAGCGGCGACAGATAACCCGAATCTCTTAGGCCCCGACCAGAACAGCTAGGCCTAGCGTCCTTTGACGTGGAAGGCTGCTGGGCTGCAGGGGAAACAAATCCCAAGGTGGTCGCACTTGAACCAGAACGGTCGAAATTGGACGAGTCGTTAGCAGCGCAGCTACTGTGCTGATCCGAGTAACGCATCAGGCTAACATAGGCTTCACACAGTCGACTGTGACCAACGACCGAGTTTGAGCTGCCCTGAAACTGGGTCTGCCAGACCGGATAGGCGCCCGAGGCTTCAGCGAACACAGCGTTCGGTAGTGGCTGATATTCGTCGCCATCTCCTGCCTTCTCCTAAAAAAGAGAATGTATAAATACCGTCAGTATGAATTAAAATAACCTGATTGTAAGCCCCTGATGAGTCCCACAATCAGATCAGTCGGGCATAACAAGGCGATCCGTATATACGATCACAGTGCACAATGATACTATATGTCACAGCTGTGTAGTCGTGCAAGTCAATCGTATTTGTCAACATTAACTTGGCCTTTTTTGTGTTAATAAGACAAGAATAAAGAAGACAATTTGACAGTTTGGAGTCAATGCAAACAGAATTAATATTTGGTACAAACATTATAAATACTGTAATTACATGGAAGCGGAGTAGTAAAGAAGTAACAACAAAACTACATCTCAGAAATTAGTGTTTCCCTGAATGATTAGGGCAGTCCGCTTACCCGTAGACACATTAGATCATCAGAAATCAGGCTGGCCGAGGCCGGTGTCCCAGACCGGTCAAGTAATGACTGTTCTGCATCTTCTGCAGACTCTGGCAAGGAGGATTTTCTTCTTTCTGCAAATAAAATAACTACTACTCATCACGTAAGGTGTCTTCTAGAATAAACTATCATAAACAGAACTCCTAAGGAACAGCAAGGACTATACAAAACCAGCAGCTAGTGAATTGAGCTACTATCACTCATGTGCACTGTGCAGGTAGCAAATCCGGTTGGAGGGTGACTCCCTGGCCCGCGCCCAGGATGTTGAATGGGGGGTGGTTAAACACAAAATACAAAGGGGAAGTTGAAGAATTTTTGCATTTCTGCCCAAAAATAGTATATTGAAGGTTTATTTCCTGCAAAAAGTAAATTATCGCGCTGAAGGCGCGAAGACTTTTTAAAATTAGCACTTTTAGCCACAAAAATAGCAAAAATAGCAAAAATTTTCCATTTTGTCACCCCAATAGGGGGGGGGTCTGGACAGGGGCGGATCCAGGGGGGGCGGGGGGGGGCCGCCGCCCCCCCGTCGCGATTCGAAGGTAGGAAAAATTAAGGAGAGAAAGAGGAAAAAGAGCAAAAAACCAAAAAATTTCGCGCCGTCGGCGCGACTTTTCTACTTTTTAACCGCATATTTATTGCATTTGTGAAGAAAAAGCTTGAAATCCATCCGATTTTTCGGAGAAAATTACCATTTTTGCCTAAAAATGTCAAGAATTTTAAAAAATTTGTTCAGTTCTTCAGTATAAAAAGAATTAAAGATCCGAGTACCGATTTTATTGCAAAAACAAAAATTTCTTAAACTTCTGGGGGGCTCCGCCCCCCCAGACCCCCCGCTCGAAAAATTTTGCCGCCCCCCCCGTCACGAAATCCTGGATCCGCCAGTGGGTCTGGACACCTTGAACCCCCCCCCTGGGTGCGGGCCGGGTGACTCCTCCATAATATACGTACGTATGGTTAAAGGTGGCAGCCTAATAACATACAAGCAAAAGTCAAATCTTATAATCAATTTATAAATTAAAAAATTCATTTCCTGAAAAAATGAAAATCGAACAACAAAACAAACTAACTTTTCTCCTTTCTAGGACGAACAGGCGGAGTGAAGGCGTTCCGACCGGCGGAAATGTCGGCTTCTTCCTCCTCCGGGAGACCCAGGGCCAGCTTGAAACACTGCGGACGAACATCCCTGGGGACCAGTCGCGGACTGTCCGGATAAAACTGGAAATGTTTGCTGCTGAGGATGGCCTTGCTGACCGTCTTCTTGGAGTAGACGGACTGATTGTACATCTGCAAAAGTGAGAAAAATATTCACAAATTCAGTCAAACCAGACAGTTAACGTTTAACGTTCTTTAACAAGCAGGCCCCAAAAGAGGCAGCATTCCTTTGTAGACCTTTTCTTTATTCAATTTCGAAATTGCTTTTGTTGGAAGCTCCAGGTTTACTTTACAATTTCACTTGACTTCCCTCATCAGAGAGAGAGCAGGCCTATGCTTGCCATGCTAGGCTGAACTTGTGATGTCCAGCACAAGCTAGTACCTTATCTAATTCCCTAATGCACCGATGTGTAGCACCCAAGCTACACTGGTGCTCAAAAACCTGCAACCGTTTAGATTGCTCACAGCCGGAGACTGCGGGATGGCTCTCAGTTCTTCCGCTTAAATAGGTTCTAAAACCTAATTTGCATAATCCGAATGCAAAAAAATCTGACCTAAGCTGGCCCTGTGTTGAAGGTAGGGCTTCTGAATGGAGAAATGACTCACACTACACTAAACATATAAGTTTCCATTTTATACATTCCTGCTCCAGCAGGAATAAAAATCGTACAGAAAATCCAGCACTTCTACAAAGCTTTGTCTTTACCAATCTAATTTACATATTGTGCATGCAAAAAAATGGTACATAGCTAGGCATGTGTAAAACATAGGGCCATTTCTAAGGCTAAGAGCAAATACATGTAAAAGATACCACAAACCCATAATAGCAAGAGTGCATAATTGCACTATATATAAGAAGAAGAGTAAGCCACTAGAGGGCTCCTCCTATTTGCATTGTGTAACGGTGCTCCGACCACAATAAGCGAATGTTCCCCGTTTGGTGGGGGGGGGGTAGTTCTCTTCGACAAAGCATACCCCCCCCCTCCGTTTGGTGGGGGGGGGGGTAGCAGAAAAGAGGTCACCGTTTGGTGGGGGGGTAGCCAACAGCCAATCAGATTGCAGAGACCCCCTCCTCGTTTGGTGGGGGGGGGTAGAGCAGAGGATTACGGTAGTTTTTGTTCTATTCGCAAACGGGTCCCCGTTTGGTGGGGGGGGGTAGCAAAGAGAGGTCCCCGTTTGGTGGGGGGTATGCAAAAGGGGTCCCCGTATGGTGGGGGGGGGGTCGCCAACAGCCAATCAGATTCATCCAATCTTAGCCTAACTTGGCGACCCCCCCAAACGGGGACCCCCATTCTGCCTACCCCCCCACCAAACGAGGACCCTTTTTGCATACCTCCCCACCAAACGGGGACCCCTTTTGCATACCCCCCCACCAAACGGGGAGGGGGTATGCTCGTCGACCCCCCCCCACCCAAACGGGGGAACATTCACGTATTGTGGTCGGAGCACCGTTACGCAATGCCAAGAAGAGAAGCCCTCTAGTGGCTTACTCTTCTTCTATAATATTAAGGAATAAATTATGGACTCGTGATAATAGGTATTCCGGCTCTAGCCGGAATAAAAAAATTTATACTTCAGAAACGTCCAACTTTCGCTAATCTGCCATATCTGATGTTTAATGAGGCGTGTCGTCAGATCTTAGAATTAACTAAAAACAGCGAATTCATTACTGGCCATTTACCACAACCGTCAACGTAAGTCCAAATATCTTAAAGTACAAGAAAACGAAACTCTAACTAAACGTCGTCACGTTCGTCACACTTTCTTTCTACAGTAGTCTTTCAGCAAAAGCTAAAGTATCATCTCACGTACATGTTCCTCGCGTCCTTCTGTAACCAACATGATGATTCTGCCGTAGCGTTTGCGTCCAGTTCGGCCCATTCGTTGCACCAATCGAACAGGCGACGTCGGCGCATCAAAGCAAACGATTAAGTCAACCTGAAATTGAGATTGCTCAGAAATATGCCGACAAAGTACAACTTTGAAACCGACACGGCACACAGCAACATACAAAAGTACAGTATACGTTTTATGCAAAGGTTTACCGTTGTCAAAAATATTATGTAAATTGATGAAATAACTGAAAAATCGTGAAAAGTCGTAAAAGAGTTGATGAAATCACATATTTTTTTCGCCAACCTTGGCAAAAATCGGCATCATATGTTCATGATACTTTGCTTCCGACGGCGCCAATGCGCAAATTTTGACGACGGTCAACCTTTGCACGATATACACAGTACATTAATTTAAGTAACATCCATCCATACATCAGCAACTACATATACAGACAAGAATAAGTAATAAAATGTGATGGATAAGACGATAGCAAAGTAAAAACGGTACCTCGCCAATGTCCAGCCCTTCTTCTCCGATGCAAGTACACACCAACGTATTATAGGTGCCGGATTTAAATTCGTTTACAACCTGCAAGAACAGTGCAAAAATTTAACTAGCATGAGCTGCAATTGCAAACGGCAAACAACCAATGCCGCTACTAACAAATTAAAAATGTAAAACGAAACTTTATCACTATGGGGGAAAATGTCCTCGACGTGCAACCAACATGGTAGAATAGGGAACCACTAACACAGAAAATACACGGTGCATGTTTACAATTGAGATTTGCTGAAGCTGAAAAATGCCGTTTCTCAGCGGGTATATGCAATGACAGAAACCAGCTTTATCGCCGAATAGGGAATTCCCTCCTTCTCCCTACTCGCGCGAACTTTTCGTCTTTCGGGATGAAATATGTAGGTAATGACGTGCACATTCTGCTCGGATCTGTTAACATAAGCATCACACTCAATATCACGTTTTACGTGCCAATTGCGAGGTGACTAGGGTTAAGCTGTTCACCTTTTAACCCTTTCGCTGCCTTACCCGTCATATGACGGGAAGTCATCTCTTCTATAATGCCGACCCGTCATATGACGGGCTGAGACTAACGTTAAAGATAGCACTATCAAAGAAGTCGGCATAATAGAACGATTTAAGCTTTGCAGGTGGCATATGAGAATGAAATTCTAAAATTTTCAGTAGTTGCCCGTCATATGGCGGGCATCGGCATATCTGTCATATCATCGGCATATCTGCCTCATCTGCGAAATATTTTACAAAAACGACCGCCAGCAGCAGCAGCAAAACCCTACATATACAGCTTAAACACAATTCTTGGTCGACAGTGCTTGTGCTAAATTATATACATGCGATCAAATGCATCTCATTTATTGCTTGATTTTATCATTTCTCGACAAGACGGAGCACACATATCTGCAACAACATACAAATCCGAATAAACTGAATGAGCGTGATAACACATCGAAGACAGTTTACTCTATGTTTGTAAAAACCGTGACGTCAACGTTTGAGAAATCTTTCGTGTGAAGACTTAGTATGATAATACCAAGAGTACATAATATATAAGAGTGTGACAGCAGACAAGCTCTCTGTTATCAGCTGTAGGTACATGCTATGTTCGCTAACGGCTGACCCCCCCCCACAAACGTGTATGTGCTCTTCAAAGAAATTCGCACGCTATCTTTACGTGCTAAAGCTCGAAAACACAAGTACTCAGTTGGTTCAATGTGCGTCTGCGTCGAGCTTTAACAAGTAAAGATAGCGTGCAAATTTCTTTGAAGAGCACATACACGTTTGTCGGGGGGAGGGTCGGCTGTTAGCGAACATAGCATGTACCTACAGCTGATAACAGAGAGCTTGCCTGTTGTCACACTCTTATGTATTATGTACTCTTGATAATACTCAATTTATATGGTAGCTAGATATGGTTGAGTGGCAACTGGACTTCAACATGCCGAATTTCAATACTGACACATAAGTTAGCAAAGTTACGAAAAGTTCCAAAATAGTAATGAAAAAACATGTCATAATTGCATTTTTGTATTTTACAACCTATTCTTAAGCTCTTTATCAAAATTTATCACGACATAACAGGTTTCAAGTTCGGGAATAGGGGGATGGACTAAGAAGGGAATTCCCTACAGACGACAAAGCTGGTTTCTATTATTTTAGTCTCCGGGTAGATTCCCTATTCGGCGCACAAAGCTGGTTTCTGTCATTTTATATACCCGCTGAGAAACGGCATTTTTCCGCTTCAGCAGAATCTCACACATGCACCGTGCATGTTCTATCTAAGTGTTTCCCTATTCTAACAAGCTGGTTTGCCAGTCCAGGGATTTCCCCCCTAGTTTTGCTTATTTTTCCGCTGCAGAGACAAATCATGTCAGAAAGTTACGTGCCTAATGTAAGCAAAGCTGCTACCGTAAATAGCCTGAATGAAAACATTCTAGTTGAACTGAGTTTATTTTCTGAAGCGGATGCCTGTTCGTCACCCACAAAATTTGAGCCCAATCGGTCGACTCCACCGCTGGCCCCAGACCAAACCATGTCCAGATTTTACACATTCCGTCAAGCCTATTTTAGGGGAGCAATTATAAACAGAAATGTGCAATCTGCAAACAGCTCAAAAAGCAAATACACTGTGTAAATAGGTTAAACGGAACGTAGTGTATGCATGTGTCGTGCCTAATTCCAGAAAATGTCCATTTCTAAACGTGGTTGTACACGGTTAGTCAGAAACAACTCAACCACATTACCTCGACATCATGACGGGGCAATGTCTCCTCCGTCTTTTTAAGCTTGATTTGGAAAAGGCATTTAGTCTTAGTGTTAGCTTTGACAGAGTGCAGCTTTCTTTCATTTTTAGAAGTAGTATCCTACTCTTAGCTGTTCCTTTTGATTGACCCGCTGTTGGCCACGCTTCCCAGTCGACTGTCCCACAAACTGGACAGGCTTGATCAAGGGTCGATGCTCCTTCAGTAGGTTGGTTATCTCTTCGACGCTGTCGCGATACTGAGAAAATATCATTACTCTAGTGCTGTTGCCATCTAAAATTAAATCCAGATAAATACAGGTGGGAAAACCCCAGACTGAAATAAGCAATGCAATTGCAATTACCTGCAATAAAAGTTTTTTTACAAAACATTTTGACTCCTAGCTAATGCACTGACTACAAAAAACAAAGTGACGTACAGCATATTTCATGAAATGCATGACCAGTGGCGATATTTGCATTTTGGCGAAACGTCCCGAACTAACGGCGATTATCGCCTACTTTGCCGAAATGTCGGAACACAGTTGGCGAAAAAAGTTGCACAGGTACATTTCGCGAAAAGTTTGGGACTTTCCGCGAAAGTTGGCGAAAAGTCCCAACAGAGTTGGCGATAAAGTGGTTGGAAGAAATTATTTCGCCAAAAAGTGGAACTTTTCGCCAAAGTTGGCGACGATCATAGTTCGCGATGGATAAAGTAACAGCAGGAGATTATTTCGCCAAGGACTTGGCATTTTTCGTCAAAGTTTGCGAAATGTCCAAACAATGCTAACGAACTGTAATGATACAAAAAGCTTAACTTTTGGTGTGATTTGTACATTTTCTAGCGAAGACGATTGAAATTCTAGAAAAGGAACTTTTTGGGCAGTTTCCGTTTACACGATAGTCTGTGGTTTTTTGGACCTGAGCAAGAGATCTTGCGTTTTTGTGATTCTTGGTGATTAAACCAAAACCAACCTGTACCAGTTCCTTACACGAACGAATACAAATCGCCGTTAGTTCGCGACATTTCGCCAAAATGCAAATATCGCCACTGGTCATGCATTTCATGAAATGTACTGTAGACTGTGACTGTATTCTAGGTCGGCTTAGAACAACAACTGCGTAATTTTTGAGTCAACCATAATTAATCAAATTTATCAAACTGTTATGTACCCAATTAGATAATTAATTAAGTAATTATAAACTGCTTCTATTTTAGTTGTAAATACCTTCATCGCATTTCAGAAAGTGTTCCATCACAATCTCAGTCAGCTTGGTCAGCTTCGGATGGCTGACCATTTCGGTACCACTTTGATCCTGTTCAGCTGTCACTCCAGTGCTGGCATCTGCTGCCGCAGGTGTCAGCATAGAGGCGTCTAGTCGCTGGTCGTAGCGGGCCTTTAGCGACTCATACATTTCGCAGAAAGTGGGCGTTTTCAGCAGATGTCCACGAAATCTTCCACCATTCTTGCCTTGCTCCATCACACCTGAAACAACATCCTTCTGGTTTCGGTTCCTATGCTAAGAGGACATATTGTGACCATTAAAACAGCAAAATCGGCAACCTCTAGCGATCCGCGGGCAAGGGAAGCTTAATGCGGAGAGAGAGAGCTTACATTATGGAATTAATTTACACTTCGCTGTTAAATGAGTTATAAAAACTCCCAGATAAAGGACTGACCATTAACTAAACTAGTCATAACAGAACAAGAGTAAAACCTTTCAGAAATCGATAGAAAGATTTGGAACCATGAAGCATCAGTAGCTCATAACCATGGACCAAAGTCATACAGACACCAAAATAGGCCTCCAAACATCCCTTGAAATTAGGCTGAAATTGTACAGAAAATTACACTTACAGTTTTACATATCCCTTCAAAATGTCAAGATTTGGATTGGAATTTTGATTACAGTTCCCTGTATACAGCCTGTACTGACCGTTTGTAGACTGAAGTCGGATCTGTTTTTAACTTATATAGGTTATCCTGTGTTCAGTAGCGTAGGTACAAAAAATTTTCAGGGGGGCGGTGTTGACCGAGGACCTTTGAGGGGGGGGGGGGGGGAATTTTCTGGTTTTGCGTAACATGCACACTGCGTATTATACTGCTGCAAGTTGTCCTATAAATTCAAAAGCTTTCTATGGCTCATGTTTTCGACTTGTTACAACTCAAAGCGAAATCCTAAGTCCCAAATGGGGGGTCTGGGGGGCGGAGCCCCCCAGAAGTTGAGAAAATTTTTAAATTTCGCCATTAAACGCTATTGAAACATTTAATTCTTTATAAATGATTTGTCAATTTACTAACAACATTTTGTACCTTTATTTACTATTTTCTACGTTTACTGTCTTGTCCGAAAACTGAAACTATTAGGATGCTCCCATTAAGAACTGCGTATTCTGATCATATCAACCAATTATATATGCCAAGGCTGAAGATGTTGGGAATAATAACGTAGATAACAGCAAAACTGCAAAGCAACTTATATATACATATATACAAACATTTGTTAGCATGTTTAGTGAAAAATAATAATTTTGACAATCGAAATAACCAAAATTCGCGCCGAAGGCGCGAAAATTTTTTATTGGTGTAGAAAATGCATCAATTGTTGAGCTAATTTGAAGCATTAATGTATAATTTGTGTATGTTTCCAATAAAGTTAAACGCCCGCGCTCCGCGCGGGCGTAAAATTTTTCTTTTGCCCAATTTTTCAGGGGGGCAAAGCCATTATTTCGGGGAGGGCGGCCGCCCCCCCCGCCCCCCCCCGTATCTACGCTAGTGCCTGTGTTGTAGAAATAGTGTTTAGTTGTTCTGGCTTATACAAACATGCAGACGACATGAGACTAACAGTCAAGTAACCAAATACAGAATCTCAGCTGTAGAAAAAAACGAGGTTGAACTACGTACTTTTACAGTAACAAAAAGCCTACTACTTACACTCAAGGTGATCGGAGGATTTGCCCGAAATTCGTCACGTGCCATCAGCAGGCGCCCGCGCGTCCAATAGGTTGGATCCTGTACACGGATTGCCTTGGCTGTGACCAGTTTGTCCAAAAAGACACTCATAACCTGAAACAGAGAAACATTAATACAGAAGTACAAAAACCGGTGAATTGGTGCAAACAATGTAGGTAAGAAGAAACGAAAAGCTGTTGAAGATTGCATCTGTGGACTCATCTCTGCTGACGTCTACAAAAACGAATTTCTATCAATTAATTAATTAATTACTTAATTAATAATTAATTAGTTAATTAATATCTCAGTTTCAATTCATCTGTGGCACATCAGGATGGCTTAACACCAAAATCAAAGGCGTCAGATGTATGCTACAATTACTGATTTGACTTTTCAACTGTCTGCGGTGCTCCACTTTAATCTCATTTCAGTTACTTTCAATGAAACAACCAAACAAGGCCCTAGCCAGCACAACACAATTACTACATATTATAGCTAAACGAATACGTACTGCAGGCTAAACCGATATGCAGACTCACAGGCAGATATTGCTGCTCAATTTGTTTCAGGTCGTCGCTCAACGGTACCACAAATTTTTCCACGGAGCGATCATGAAGGTAGGAGCGAACGTCCAGGGACTCCTCAGATCTCAGCTCCAGATGAGAAATGAGCAAATTACTGACAATCTGTTGCACACGCTGAAGAAAAAGAAACACACACAAACGGGAAAATGTTTTTCACGCGTCTACGCAACTTTTCATAGAGTTTTTTAATAGCACATTTGGTGGCGTAATTAATAGGCAGGCAGGTAGATAGTTTTTCTAGCCTTAAATGCTGCAATGACAAATCCTATGGTACATTCTCAATTATGCTTCATCAGACATAAATTTTACAGAAACTCTCAAACCAAAATAGGATAAAAGAAACCAAAACAGTACGCACAGTACAACAGTACACAGTGCATTACCTTAGTAACACTAGTGCTAAAATACTTACCCTTATGTCACGACCAGGAGTAGCCGTCAAAGCCAGAACACGAAATTGATTCTGATAACGAATGATATCTCGAATAATCTGAAATAACATTAATCTAAACCATCACCACCATAAATTAACAAATCTAGTCAGTAAATTGTATTTTTCGTAAAAATGACGATTTTTAGCCTAAATCCAGGAATTTTTGAGAACTGTTTGCGTTTCTACCTGCAAAACACGCCAAAAATATCAATTTTTGCAGAACATCTCCCCCCGCGGGAGCGAAAGGAAAGGATACCAAAAAAGACCCTTGACGCGATTCATGAAAATTTAGCAAAATGTTACGAAACACCCCAGAAATTCTCACAACGTTTAGTTCCTTCCTGTAATTCCATTTCTCAAACAACATGACAACCAACAACATAAAAAAACAGTTAGCATTATGATCATCCGTAATGCACAATTTTCGTTCGAAATGGCTAAGACTGCTATCATCTGTCGAAAAGTCTACCACACCAGTTTTCCAGTGGATTGGTGTGGGGGTAAAGTTAGGGATGCTGAAAACCTCTTTATACTTTCAGTCAAGTTATCAAAAATTTACTACAGAAAATCATATGGAAGGGAGGTTCCGTACTCCACAAAGGGTTTTTCTCTTACTATACAGTAGGAGTGATTTCCCAGAGCTGAATGGGCCTCGTCCACTACAATACATCGAATATCCCGAGGATTATAGGCGGAACGGGACATATCGTTCAGCATGACCTGCGGTGTCAGAAAGACTACACGTTTCTCTTGCCACATTTCCTGCCGTTTTTCGGGCTTAACAGCACCTGAAAAAGGAAATAAAAATGAAAAATGTAGTGCAGCTTGAATTATCAGATCCCATACGCGCTTCAGATGATAAATTTAATTGCATCGCAGGTTTATTTACAATTTAATAGGTTTACTTTTTTATTGCCAATTGTCAAGTTTGATTAGATATATACGTAGTTTTATGGCAGCAAGCAGCTAGTTTTTCAATATCATGTCACAAGCCTATGTGTCATTCATGACTTTACAGTAAACATGTCTCGATTGAATGTAACAGGTATGCCTAAATTCCATGCAGTAATTCATTTACAGAGCACTAAGCTTAACAGCCTTCAATCAATTCTCATTTACATTATATATACGTACCAAAGATTTTGTGGGAATAAATTTTGAATTCACTTTCATGTTACCAGAAAGTAAGCCTGTTATATATAATGTTTATGTCTTTTAACATAATCTCTAGAACAACTGTAGCTCGATTTGACCCGTTTCACCTGCATGCTTGTCATTGTTGAAACGAATTCTTCAAAAACAATTTAAACAAAGTTTACTTAACATTAATTTTAGTTCAGTCAGAGTAATTTGAACTGTGATTGTGATAACATTCAACTCTCCACACAACTATCTTCAAGGCAAGAAAAAAGAAAGTGCGAGCGTTGGACACGTAAACTTGATTTTTTTCCCAAAACTTCAATGACTAAACCGCTATGAAGTACTTCAACTCTAATTTTTATAGCCACCACTGATAATATATTTAACAAATAGATTACATGTATATGCTTCATATATACGTACACGTAATGTAGCACTGACATACTATATATACCTATATATATGCTATATATGCCATATATTTTTATACTGGAATAAGCCTGAATAGACGAAAATTCTGCGTACGTTTACGCATATGTGTAATTCAGGCCTGAGCAACTGTCGTTTCTTCATAAAAGAGAGCAGAACGTTGCATACATAGCATATACTACGAAACGGCCTAAGTAGTGATGTTGGTGTTCTCATTTATACTGGGCATTTCTACGTTGTCTATGTGTGCCTGTCTGGCCGTCGTATTTCTTGGGTCTCTTTTATGGCATTTTCCAAGGGACCAGGCTATTCCAGGATATTTTTTTCGAGAAATGGGGCTTTTTAACAGGATTTGAGCGTGCACAAACCGTTTCCAAAGTACAGAATTTGTGCCCTTTTGCATGACAGATAACCTCTGTATGGTATTATTGTTATGCCCTCTTGGCAACTACATTGTCCTGGTTGCTTACTTGTTTGATCCTTGTTTTTTCGCTTTCAAAATTTGTTAGGTTAAAATATCAAACATTCCGATTTCGATTTATCGATTTCAAGAAATTAGCTTTTATGGACCAATTGAACATTTAAGTTTACTGAACTTTACTGAATTGAAGTTATAAGCTTAAGGCGTTTGAGGTAACGAAAAGCTGAATCGAAAAACGGACTTCAGATTCGTGTTCAGCGACCCAGAAAACCCCTGTATTCAACTTTTTAGCAAAATCGAGGAAACGAAATTTTATGTTTTCCTTGGTCGCCGTGGGAATAAAAACTAGGTATTTTGATCATCATTGTTTCATCAAATTGCTCTGATAAAAGTTATATATACGTATATAGCTATTTCGAGTCTATTGCGCTTTCCCTCCCCGCCATAACTTTTGATTTTTTACCAATATATATATAACATTGAAATTTAATATGAGTGCATCCTGGAGGCTTATGAATTCACGAATTAAAAAATTTATAATTTTTGTTTGGTAAGGGGGGACCAAGGGAAACCAAAAAATTGTTTGAACAAATTTAGCTTAGCTAAAAACTTGCATAAGGGAGTTTTCAGGGGCGCTGAGCACGAATCAGAAAACCGTTTTTCGATTCAGCTATTCGTCAGCTCAGTATGAGCTAAAGTTGTAAGCTTAACATTATACTGAGCTACCGAAAAGCTGCATCGAAAAACAGTGTTCAGATTCGTGCTCAGCGCCCCCGAATACACCCTATGCAAGTTTTTAGCAAAATTTGTTCAAAAAATTTTTGGACGCCATACCAACTAAAAACTAAAAATGTTTAAAAATTTTGTAAATTTTAAAATTTTTGAACTCATTAGCCTCCGATTATGCATCCGATCCTTACAAAATTTCAAAGTTATCGGCAATGGTTAACGCTGGGGGGATCTAGAACCCGGACAAGGTACAAGCACTACCGCCGTCGGGGTGAAGGGGTAACGAACATACAGCCAAGAGATATGCAAATATGGTCGTAAAAAATTAGTTCTTACACTAAAATTTTAAAACTTTTGTGTTATTCGTTTACTTATTCGCTAAAATCAACTAAAATTTTTAAATTTTTTCTGAAAATTGAAGATTTTGTTGCAAATTTTAATAAAATAATTTTTCGAAAAATTTCACTAAGTTATGTTTGAGGTATATATACACGCCTGAAAATTTGAAGCTAAACTACAGCAAAACTATATATATATTATAGGGGGGCGCGATAGCGCTCCCCCTATAATATGGGTGTAAAAGGTTCAGCGCGGCCCTTAGAGACCCGTTCGAGCACCGTGCCAGCTAAATACTCAACCAAACTAGACAAATTTGGTATCGTTGGAATCAGCACGACGAGTACAACAAATAGCAAAAAGTTTTGGTCAAAATTTTAAACTTTGAAAATTTTCGCTTCCGGACAAGTTAGGTCCGTTTGTTTTTTTTCCGTGTAAGTCACGCTTGGGGAAGCCGTTTTAGTCTAACTCACAAACTGAACGATGTGGGCATTTTCAACCGGTGAAGTTTGGTTTTTCTGAGAGTAGTATTTGTGTTAACGTACCTTTTGGACAATTTTCCGCTGCCCGGCCCGGCCGGCCACCTGTGCGGCCGGCCAAAGGTGGCCTGACCGCTAAGATGGCCAAAAAAGGCCAATTTTGTGTCACGGCTACAGGGCTCAGGGAACAAGCTACAGAGACGCGGCTTGTTGCATAAGAAACTTTGGGATAGGTAGCGTATCATAACGAGGGCGATTTTCGATATCTGGCCAGGATCGTTCAGGCGGCCGGCCCAAAGTTGGTCCGGCCAAATAGCCATTTTGGAAAAATGTCTAAGTCCCCACTCCAAAGAAAATAGTCAAAAATAGGCCTAAATATGCTGTTTTGGGCCATATAGTGGGACGCATATAAGGGTTATCGGGGTCGTTGAAAACGACGAGCATAGTCGCAGCGCTGTGCGGTGCTGCTATCGTGCTGTACTGTTATGCAGCAACCATAGCACGCTGTCTGTAGACTTACTGTAAACGGCTAAACATATGAAACTTGGTGATAATAGTGTCTGTAGTAAGGGGGAACTGTAGCTATGTTAGTTGGCGCACTCTCTAGCTTCCACCGTGCTGTATGTGCTGCCCCAAACACAGCACCGTCGATAACAAGTTATTCATTTGTCACTGGCATTTGAAGTTCGGCATACAGATAGTTTAGGACATGACAAACTATTATAGATAGGTTTCGTATACTTATTACGATGTTACTACATGGTTGCGCTGCAGTAGAGTGCTGCAGAAGTACAGCACGGCCTATAACTAACTACAGATAACTTGCAATCGTCTGAAATTCTGCAGGCACGTGCAGAATAGCATTGGAAATGATGCCGTATAAGTCTGCTTTCTTGGCAGTGACGTTTGCGTCTAGTTGCGCTGCAGTAGAGTGCTGCGGAAGTACAGCACGGCCTATAACTAGCTACACAAAAGTTGCAATCGTCTGAAATTGTGCAGACACGTGCAGAATAGCTTTACAAATCATGCCGAATAAGTCTACTACTTTGGCAGTGACGTTTGCGTCTGGTTGCGCTGCAGTAGAGTGCTGCGGAAGTACAGCATGGCTTATAACAAACTACAGATAACTTTCTGCAACTTTCTAAAACAAGTAACAAAAATGCTCCGCACAAAAGAGGATAATATGTGTGTGTGTTGGCTGTATCGTATATATATCCTTTAAATATCCTTTAAATATATAATAAATACAAGTAGGAAAAATGCTCCTTGCAGTCGCATGTAAAATGCAATATGAGCTAAGGGCAGCATTTAAATACGTAAAAGACAAGAGTTAAAATACTTAATATGAGCCAGCATCTAAATGGGTAGAAGACAAGATTCAAAATGCTTAATATGAGCCAGCATTTAAATGTCTAAAAGACAAGATTTAAATGCTTCAATATGAGCAGCTCGCTTTCTCGGGCTCATATTGACGCCTTCAAGCTTGTAAGTAAACTTACAAGGTACTCAGTGAGGGTCAAGAAATGTCGACTAAAATGTATATACACATCTCCTGACCTAAACGCTATAAAGACACACTGCAGGAACTGTCAGATCCTTATTCAGCACGTAATCGTAATAACGTTATAGCTCTAGCCCCGCATATTATAGCTCTTGTTATATTACGTTATATATATATATATATATATAGTTTAGCTTACATACTAGTGTGACTTCAGCTGGCAGCTTGCTATCACTGACTTCTGAAAAAGATGAGCTGGACTGTAA